>PVJD01003359.1:105134-165863 GCA_004026545.1 Mormoops blainvillei
TGGGGGGGGGGGGGGGGGGGGGGGTACGCACAGCGCCTGCGGCACGCACAGCGCAGAATACGAGGCAGCAGGCAAAGCCATAAATGGGTGCACCGAGCAGTTGATAGGCAGGGGCGCTGCACTGTCCTCACCTGTAAAAACAGGAATATTTTTGAAGAATTTATAAGGGTGACATCAGACAGATGAGACACACCCTCTTCAGGGGCACCTCGTTTGGTGGCATTTCACTGTCCCCTTGAACTTAGTTATGGCCATGCAACTGTGTCTGGACAATGAAACATGAGGGCAGTGACGTGCTCGCCTCCAGCCGGAAGTTCTAAGAGCACCAGACCCCAGGTCCTCCCTTTGGCTGCCACAGCGACCGCGGCTGCTGTGTGGGTCCCCTGGGTCACCCTGGTTCCCGGAGTCAGGCCACAGCAGGCACCAAGCCCCCGCCGCCCCCCGTCTGTGTCGGACACACGGGTGAGCACGAACAGGCCTCCACAGTTTTAAACTATTAAAAGCTATTTCAGCTATTACAAGGAGCTGCACGTAACGTCTGCCCATATTATTTTGACTGTGTGTCTCAGGCTAAAGATAAAAATATCTGGAAACATCCTGAATTCTAGTTACGTTTGCTTTCCACAGTGGCGTGGGGTTAGCAAGTCCGAAAACACTCCAGTTACTTCCAGGTTTGAGCAAATCGCGCTGAGTGGGACGCCAGGTCTCTGGCCGCCGGGGAGGCGCGTCGCCCTGCGGGAAGAGGGTGCTGCGGACACGGGGGTCCCAGGTCGGCATTGGAGGCACCGCCGTGAACGCGGGGGGCGTGGGCATGTGCTTATGCATGAGCACCTGGGGCTGTGGGTGTGACAGACTGCACCGTCCCTGCATCCGTTTGCTCAGAGGCACAGACAAGGACCCTGTCGGCTAGAGGCAGGTTTGAGTCTAAACGCCACCCGACCCCAAGACACGGACACGGCGCCTGGGGGACACGGTCAAGTCCAGGGCACCCCCACAACGTACCGGACAATGAGCCCACAACATACCGTGAGCCAGGAGGGAACAACGTGCTCGGGACAATGTCACAAGGCCCCAGGAGCCGGGCTGCAGGAGCCTCCACACGCCAGCCTGGGAGAACTGGCAGCAACTGGTGGAGCCTATTATGGTAAAACATCACGTACAGACAATATGTGGTTTGCGTACGGTTAATCCATGACACACGGTATCTACTGCACGTGTGCAACGCACACAGAATAAAGCGTCTGGGTCCACCCTGACGGAAAAAGAAGGGGCGAAAGGAAACATCACCCTTAGAGGCCCAACGAAAAAAAATAACAGAATGACGTGATCAGAACGCCGCCCCGGCGTTTCGCCAGGGAGCCTGACGAAATCGGACAGTTACCAATCCCAGGCAGCAGGGCGACGCAGTGCTCGCTGACGCCCGGAGTTCATCGACTCGCCGCATCTATGTATCATGGTGGATTCTGGAAATTCTGTTTGGAGAGTCAGCCAATCCCCCACGAGTAAGAGGACAGGGGGACAGAGTGGCTTACTGCTGCAGGAAGAGGGTGCCGGGCTGTGCAGACACCTACGGTCACACGATTCTCTCCAGGCCGGGGGACCTGGCCCTGACCTGGGTTAGACCCTGCTCTGCGGGCAGGCGCGAGCCTCGCCTCCAGCTGCAGGGTGCGTGCCAGGACCCTGGCCTACAGCCTCCGAACAGCCAGCACTCCCCCGGCCCCCGTGACTGAGCCAGACACTGGCGCGTGACCTTGGCGGGTCCCATCAGATCGGGCTCTCTGGGACCTGCCAACGGCAGCCGCCCGGCTGAGGCAAAGCCCCTCACAGGCCACCCCGCGCTCATCCCCACGGGCCTTGGGCGTCGGATGACGTCCTCAGGTTGTGGCAGACGGGCCAGCCGGGCTGGACTTAGCGCCGGTGGGCAGGCCCCACGTCATTGTCAGGGGCTCTCAAAAATGAAGCCAACCATTCCCTCCTGTCCGGCTCTTACCTGAGCTGCAGGCAGACTCAGACCCCATTTAATAAGTCCCGGGTCAAGTCCAGCTACTGCCTGAGAGAGAACCCGTCACTGAGGGTGTCTGTCTCTGTTACAGGCCACCAACACCCCCGGGCCCCAAACTGCCCCAGAGCCACCCGGCTGCACGCGCAGTGGGCTCTGACCAATTTTCCCTCCTGGTTACACCCGGCACCCCTCTTACAGGGGCTGTGACTTCACTCCCACGGCCAGGCCCTCTCTCCACCTTGACAACACGCGACTCAACTCCCCCAAGGTAACAGGGCAGGGAAAACCACTCCCACCCGAGGAGGAAACTGAGTCATACATGTGTCTAATCACGACGTTGGACACCTGAAACTGATACAGTGTTGCATGTCCACAGTCATCAAAAAAATTTTTTTAATTTAAAGGAAGAAACACCGGCAAAAAGGGATAATCAAAAGATGGACCTGGCCAACAAAGATGAACGTGTGACAAAGAAATGAAAAGTGACAGCACTGAAGGTAGACTCAGAACTTAACATAGACGGAGTGACAGAAGCAGTAGCTGCCTGAGGAAACGTCACGAAGGTCTGGTTTCTGTAGATCTGAGACAGAGGAATGGAAGAAGGCGGACGCACCGACGTAAATCTGGAAGCTGGCCGCCACGGAGGGCTCGGGGGTGCTCCAGGGAGACGACTCCAGCCAGACGGCCTCCAAACCCAAGGAGCTTTTGGAACTATTCCACGGCATTGGATACAAAGGATACAAAGGGTGAAATGTCGAACGTGGACTCCACATTTCAAACGCACGACAACAGGCCAACGCGGGGAAAAGGTGCTTCCTCGGCAACAGACGTTACACGACGAGAAGACAAACGCTGTTCAAACTCCTCGATCAGTTTTATAGGGAGAAATAAAAGTTCTGTTCTCAACATGGCTGGTGTTTTACATGATAATGTGTGAAGAAGGAAACACTAGTTTTATCAGTTTTGCACTTCCCTATACATTTGTAATCAATGGCAAGAGAGTTTAATGTTCCAACAAGACTCTCGGAGGTTCACAAAGCAAACCCAGTTTTCCCTGTCGATGACAATAGCTTTGCTCGGTTTCCGCACGTGTGGGTGTTACAGTCCAACATGACCACGCAAAGCAAGGGCGATCCGTGACTAAGTCACGCTCAGAGGCTGCTGTCCAAAACGTTGGCAAAGGGTGCACAACTTCTCTGTTAAAGCCGGAGAGTGGCGAATACACACTGTAGTTGCTAAAAACACAGCAGACGCAGCGGAGACTGTTCATGACATAAGCAGAAAGACCGAAAGAGAATTCCCAGGAGGTCATTTTCTCCGTCTGAAATGCAGCTGCATTTCACGCACGGTCCCTGCGCTACGTAAACCCCTCCCTACCGCGGGGGTGTGTCTCCTCCGCCCAGGGGGCCCTTGGCATCCACGGGTCCCTCCTACAAACCACCTGCCCCATCATCGCACCTCCCCTGCCGTCTGGCCCCCGTCACCCTCTGAGCCTCCCACGGGCCCCCACAGACCTGCTCACGTCCCCACCAAAGGCTCTCGTGACGCCCCAGGCTGGCCTGTCCGAGCACTTGCCACCATCGTGACCGCCTAGTCAAGCGTGCCCTTGGTCGTTCCACATCTGATGTCCCCATTAGGATGGAGGGACTAGGCTCCCTATCCTTTGTCCCCTCCAGCATACCCTCCTGTGGCTGGGAGTTGTAGGCACGTTACCCGTTTGTTAGTGTTGAATGAATCACTACTCGGGAAATAACATGTTCCTCCCACAACGGTCAGCGCAGAAAAGCTACCGCGAGTCCAGATTAGAAAACGGGGCCCCTCCCCTCACTCAGAAGATTGTCAACATATCGATTTTGTGCGAACGAGGCACTTGCTCACCATCTGCTACACGACCGTCCTGCTGAGCTCCCAGGTCTGCGGTGTCTGGGCGTGAAGCACGCCGCGTGGGACGGCTGTGGGCAGGCAGCCTCGCTCAGCGGTGCCCAGGGGGCTCGGCCAGGGGCTTTGTGCTGGGAGCACAGCCCAGGCCGGTCGCGCACCCCTCCCCTGACCCCCGCTGCACGGGTGAGCTGTCATACCCCACGCGACATCCCCAGTGGCGTCATCTACTGATACGCAGAGACTCACACCACAGGAAGGGCTTTCAAGCGAAACTTTAAGATATGCTACAATTAATAAAAAAAATAAAATGAAATAAAATAAGGCAATGAGGCCACTGTCTAGAAGTCTATTCATATCCTAAGTTGAAGCCACTGTCCACAAAGCAGACACAGTGACTCCCAGAGAGAAATAGGAGTGACATTCGAAGAATCACCCAGGAAGGGCCTGGCGTGATGGTCTGGCTTGTTTGGGGGGGGCGTGACATGTGACGTCAGGTTTTCCATCAGCAGGACGACATCGCGCCAGAGCTCCCCGGGCCGCAGCTCCGAGGCACAGAGTGGCTGAAACGGGGCCAGGCCAGAGGCAGCCGGGGCCCCGGGGCCCCTTTTTCTGTCTCTGCTGAGAAAACTTCCAGCCACCCAGTCACCCACGGAAAGGCGACGGACCTGCGGGGACCCGGTGGCCTGTGTCAGCCCAGGCAGGGCTCTGTCCCTCATTTCCATTTCTGTGGGAGACAGACGTTCAAGCTCTTCCTCGGGAGCTCACAGCCGGCGTCGAATCTCATGCCATGAACTAATAATGCAATCATCATTTTCCCCGTGTCATCTGCGGACAAAATTACGCAGGTTATCTTATCAGATGGAGTTTCCAATGAGTTGGAGTGTTCATATGTAACGCACAGTGACAGGAGCTGTTACTGAGAGGACAGGGGGAGAAATTGAGAGCTTATGTCTTCCTTGCACGCAGGCGGCTGCATGGGAGGGGAGGTCGCCAAAGGCGTCAGGCGTCCCGCGCAAGGAGGAGGAAGGAAGTGTTGTGGTTCTCAGCCCCGGCGCTGGACGCGCCCTCACCTCTGCTTGTCTCCTCGTCTTTCCAGGATCTGCCAGGCTGGACTCCTGGTCGCAGGAGGAGGAAGAGAGGCAGGTGGCCCCGAGGCACCCAGCCAACCACCCAAAGGAACCCCTGGACCAGCTGCCCCGCCACCGCGCCCGCGATCGCAAAGGACTACTTCTGAAGACTCCACACGGACGCCAACGGCCGCAAACCAACTCAACTGTGAAATAAGAGAGCAAAAGGCGAAGGGTCAAACGGGGCCGTCGTGCTGCTGAAAACAGGGTGCAGAGGAGAGGGACTCAGCGGGGGGTGTCGACGCGGGTCTCTAGGCAGGGAAGGGAGAGGCTGGTTTCGTTCTCTTCCTCATCAGTGCCTGTGTTTAGCCAATGTGCCGCACGGAGGGCTAACGCTTGGAAAAATGGAACTGTGGGCCCGAGGGACCTTCCCCAGCACTCGTGTGGCAGGAAAGGAGCGGCTCGCCCCGCACCAGGGACGCCACAGCGCTGGGCAGAGAGGAGGTGTGGTCTGGCCCCAGGGGCCCTGGGCCGCGCCTCTGCTCCCCGCCGGCCCGCATCTGCCCGCAGGGCGCCCCTGAGCCGCCGAGCAGTGAGCTGGAGGCAGGACACAGAAAGGCCGACGTCAGGGAGTGGGGTGAATGCGCGTGCAGAAAGGTCATTTCGTGACCAGTGATACCAGAGGAACACAGCATCTGGCTGCGAGGCCCAAGGAGCTACATTTCCAACTAGCCCCCTTGTGATTGTGAAGCTAAGGAGTAAGACTCTCCAGCCTAAATTACCAAATAAAGAGAAGGGGGTGTCATTACTTTTAGGTACATGTGACACTTGCCTGAAAGTGTCCTGGAAAAGCTATTTAGACGTGATTGCTAACATGAGAAGGTGTACAGCCCCCCACCCTTGTCTTCTCTACGTGCCCCAATCCTTCCCGCGGAAGAGAACCCCAGCGTCCCCACTCGAGTCTCAGTAAACAAAGGCTCGGGTACCCCTCCAGGGGTGTCGGTGCCGAGCTCAGTCTTCAGAGCGAGAAATGGGAAATCTAGTTGAAAAAACAGCAAAAGGAAACGTCGCCAATTTGGAGAAGGAAATAGACGCTCAAGTCCAGGAAGCCCAGAGAGTCCCAAACAAGATGGATGCAAAGAGGCCCGCTCCAAGACACATAATTAAAATGCCAAAGGTTAAAGATAAAGAGAGAATCTTAAAAGCAGCAAGAGAAAAGCAGTTATCTACAGGGGAGTTCCCATAAGACTGTCAGCTGATTTCTCAAAAGCAACTCTGCGGGCTAGAAGGGATTGGCAAGAAATATTGAAAGTCATGAAAAGCAGGGACCTACAGCCAAGATTGCGCTACCCAGCAAAGCCATCATTTAGAATCGAAGGACGGATAAGAGCTCCCCAGACAAAAAAAAACTAAAGGAGTTCATCATCACCAAGCCATTATTACCTGAAACGTTAAAGGGACTTATTTAAGAAAAAGAAAAAGATCAAAACTATGAACAATAAAATGGCAATAAATACACACCCATCAACAATTAAATCTGAAGAACAAGCTAAGTGAAAAAGAACAGAGACAGAAACGCAGACTCGGAGAGCGTTTTCATGGCTGCCAGGTAGGAGGGGGTGTAGGCAAGCAGGGGAGGAGGCGAGGGGATTGGGGAGCACAAATAGGTGGTTACAGAACGACCATGGGATGTGACGTGCAGCACAGGACATGGAGTAGCCAAAGAACTTACATGCGTGACCCGTGGACGTGAACAACGGTGGGGGGACTGCCTGGGGAGTGGGGGGGCGAAAGGGGGAAGGATCAGGACAACTGTAATAGCATAATCAGTAAAATATAATTTAAAAAAGAGAAATCTCACCCAAAAATCAGAGAATTCTGTTCCTGGGTACAAAGCCCTTGCTTATTTCACCGATGCCAAGAACTGAGTGCCCTCGGCCACCCCGGCTCCCACCCGGCACGTGGGACCTGCGTCAGCTGCGTGGTAAGAATGCCTGACAGCCTGGTCCTTAAGTCTGATCAGTAGCCCCCCTCCCCGTTTGTAAGCCTGAGGGGACTTCCAGTCCCCATGGCGGGCGGACCCCCCTTGGGTCCTTGCATTTCTCCCCTCGAGACCTTCCGAAACTGAGACTAACAGAATAAGGAGTGGTGGGCCCTCCACCCAAAGGGGCCTCGGTGGGGACCACGGGCACAGCTCTGTCCTTCCGCAGACAACGCCGGGCCGGGCGAGGGAGGTAGAGATGCCTAATGAAGACTCTGAAGGATGGATTAACATTAAAGCAAAGGCATTAAAGTCTAAAATCAAACACAAACGCGAGAAAATTCAACAGCGTAAACCTATGGATACGGCTCCTAAGTATCTAAGCGGCGGGAAGAAGTTGAAAAGTGCTGCGTGTTCATTAGTCACAGGAGGGCCTTGGTGAGCGCCCGCGCCGTCAGTCCGAGGGAGAGAATCGTCCCCCTCTGCGTCTCCACAGCCGCGTGAGGCCAGTGTGCCTGAGGGGCCCAACTCTAATTGCACTTAATGTTAATTAATTTCCATTTAAATAGACACATGCAGTTTGTGGCCGCCATATGGGCCAGCTCAGGTGCCGTATCATCTCAGACACCTGCGTCCCCACGTTCGCCGGAGCAGCGCCTACGACACCCACGGGATGGAAACAACCCTGACATCAACAAGAGGACAAAGAGAATGCTGTTCGTAAGGAGAATATGCTGCCATCTGCACAACACGGAGGGATCTGGAGGATGCGATACCAAGTGAAGTCAGCCGGGCACAGGGAAGACAAATGCCACGTGCGCTCGTTCACAGGGGGGATCAAATACAGTCCAACTCAGAGGGGCCGAGAGCGGACGATGGTGGCCTGGGGGCGCAGGGGTGTTTGTCAAGGGTACAAAGTGTCCACTTTGCAGGGTAAATGAGCTCTGGAGGTCCAGTGCAGAGCGAGGCGGCTGCCGCTGACCGCGCTGTATTGTCCACTTGAAACTTGTGAACAGGGCAGCTGCTGCGTCTGCACCTCCCCACGCACACGCAGAAAATGGCGCCACCACGAGGTGAAGGTCTACTAAGGTGCTTAGTCGGTGGTCACCATTCCACAGGGTGCGCGTCTATCAGAGCACTGCATTGGTCATCTGAAATGTAGACCCTTTCTACTCGTCGATGGCACCCCAATAAAGCTGAAAAATAGTTTGAAAGAAATAAAAAGTTAATTTTTTTCCCTCAAAAGGTGGTACACAAACATAAGCGACTGGCGTCTGAAAGACGGAAACGCTGCAGCTGCAGCGACGGGGTGACGTCAGGAAAAATCCAAATAAAGGAGCGGCTCTGATCCTTGGCTTGTTTTCGCCCTAAAACTTCCCCCGGCTGTGGCGAGTCACCCTAAAGGCAGTAGCTCTTGTTGTGACTTATGTTTCCTGAAGCTGAGAAATGTCAGGCCAGAACTTCGCCTTCTCTAAGTGAAAAGGGAACTGAAAGCCGGAAGAGCAGCCTGCAAGGCGGGCCCGTGCTGTCGTAAAGTCCGAGGCCCATCTGCTCTCTGTCTGTCCAGCCGGCTCTCAGCACATTCGAGGGCTCAGGACCGTTACGTTGAACAACGGCTCCATGATATCGCAGAGGCCCTACTGGGGAGGCGGGGGGCTTATTTTTTTCTAGGCAATTTAACATTTCATAATGAACATGCATCCTTTGAAACAAAAACAATAAAGTCTTTCAAAGAAAAACAAAAAAGAGCCACGCTCAGGTGTCCGTCCGGCCGCAGGGCAGGCAGTGGTGTGGGCTGAGGGGGCAACACCTCTCCAAGCTACCAGGCACCGGGGGGCCAGGGGCCAGGGGTCAGGCGCGGCGCTGGGCGGGGCTGCAGGAGGGAGCCTCCATGTCTCGCATTGGGGGAGATCGGGGATCCCGGGTGAATAAAGGGCAGTTTGAGGAGCTGTCCCTTAACTGGGGAGAGGACAGGCCAGGGGAAGGTGTCCAGGGAGCTTCTGGGGGAGGGGAGTGCGGTCACAAGCTGGTGTGCGAGCGCCATCTAGTGGGAACCCCGGGACTGTCACCCGCAAGTCCCTGCTCAGGGAAAAGGAAGTTCGAGCCCATCAGAAACTCCATCTCCGCCTTTGGTAAAACTGCAGCTGCTCAGAGGAGGGTGATCTGGGCCCCGCACTGAGCCCCGCAAAGGCAGGTGCATCGCGGACAGTTCCCGCGTGTCTCTCAGTGGGGCTGGTGCACAGCTGGCGTGTCGGGCTGGGACAGGGGACCACAGTGACAGACAGACAGGTTGCATCAGCCGGGGGCCACCCACGGTGGAACCGTTTGGATTTCACCTCTGTTCTCGGCATCTCCCTTCGAAGCTCACTGGCCGCCGCCGAGACAGAGCCACTGACACTTATCACACATGTGCCCTGTCCTTTCGTGCTCCCGAGACCTCAGCCAGGCCACTCCAGTGGGGCCAGGCCGCCCGTTCCACAGGCCGGGCAACCGCGGTCCCCCAGCCGGGCTGGGGGAGCACCAGCTGGGGCGAGCGGCAGGTCGGAGGGCCCCTGGCGGCTCCGTCTTTCTTAAGTGCCCAGGCCCCCGCGTCTCCCCAGGTGGACGGGGACCGTTCCTTTCCTGACCAGAACCCCGGTGACAACATCGTTGCACTCGCCGGGACTCTGGTTGTCACATGCAGACAGGAGTCTCCACGGGAGGAGGCACCTGGGGGTCTCAGGCTCACAGACAACGTAACATGCTCCCCCGCACCCTGAGCACCTGGCGCGGGAAAGGCTTCAGTGTCGAAAAGACAACGACCGTCTCGGAACCCAGGCTGCGGCCCGGTTTGCCGTCTGAGGGCGAGTAAAGGAGGTGCACGAAACCTTCAGGTGATCGCATGCCACGGTGTCACTCGGGGCTCGTCACCCCGGAACACAGACCAGTCTCGAGCAGGGGACTCGGATGGACGTTTTCGCGAGACGGGTCACAGATACGCATGGCGTTGACAGAGCCTTAGAAGTTCGCCCTGCCGCATTCCTGCTGCCACAGAAGCACCGCGTCCTGTCACTCTGTTCCTCCGCCTGACGGCCACCCGCTCCTCCCAGGGGCCGGCTTACGGCGTCTGTTTTTCCGGTTCATCTTCAGAACTTAGGCCTCAGTGCAGGTCTCCCCGAGCAGACACAGGTCAATGGAACCAAAGACCTTCGTAGGGTCTCCCTTTTCCTTCTGTACTTAGAAGACTTCAGCTCCCTCTCCAAGAGCAGTCCTTTTTAGAGCGTTATGTGTCGAAGGCAAGTTGGGAAATGACCTAACATCTAAGTCCAGGCCCAGGGCCATGGTGGTGATGGGTTTAGTGAATGTCCTTGCGGGCACCGCGCACGGGGAGAGCAGCTGGTGGCGCGTGGGCACCCGTGCCCTACACGCCGGAAACATTCCTCCGCCGGCGGCTCTCCCAGAGTGCACGGTTTTAATCTCGTCTGACAAGGACGGTTCTTTCTGGTCACTTGTAAAGTGTAGCCACTGGATACCGTCCTCCTTGACAACTTCAAATTGCTCCTTTCAGCGGTGAGCGGTCGGATCAGTCAGGTGAACCGCGTGCACGTAACCAAGGAAACAGCGGCGTGAGGAACATTGGGCTCTTTCTCGTACATGAGGGAACCTGAAAGACAGAGCTGTGTCAGGGTCGTTCAGGGGGCCTGCTGCTGGGGGCCTGCTGCAGGGGGCCGCGCACCGTCCCTGATGGGTAACTGTGCCGCCAAATGCGTTTGGATGGAAGGAGAGGCTCACGGGCCTTCCAGACAGACTTGCGAGGTCAGATTTCAACTGAAACCCTGTCCGGAGACGCCGGAACCTCGCTGCATCCTGGCATTCTCGTCGACACTGAACGTGGGTCTTCTGTGGTCGAGTCGGCGGAAGATCGAATAGCCCCGTTGAGTGGTTATCCATAGCGTTGGTCTCCCCGGGGACGTTGAGGGCGTGGGGCTGGGCTGCCCCAAACACCATCCAGGTCAAAGGCGACAAGTGCATGTCATATGTGTAGCCAACTCCTGCTTCCTGTACCTGCAATGGGTTGAACAGGGCCTCCCCCACCGACATTCACATCCAGCAGGACCTCCTCCGTGTGTGACCTCATTTGCAGATAAGAATTAGTTACCATGAGGTCACACCACATGAGGGTGGGTTCTAAGTCCAATGACTGGTGTCCTTGTAAAGAAAGGACGCAGAGACTGACAGACACACCCCTGTGATGACAGAGGCACAGATCGGCAGGACGGGGCCACAGCAAAAGGATGCTACGTGCCCCCAACAGCTGAGGGCCATTCCCACTGCAGCCGGGCATGGCAGTGCTCCCAGAATGACTCGTTCCCAAGCCTTCCATCTCTCTGCAAAGCCCTCCTACGTAAGGGAGAGATGCCGAGGGGCCCATGGGACACCGGCTGGACCTTCCCTGGGTGGAAACATTCTGGTCGGAGCTGAGGGCTCCCAGGACAAAGGCTGCCTCTCTCAGTCCGAGCCACCTACAGACCAAGCGAACAGGGCACGAATGCCAACGGAGGGAAGCAGGGAGGGAGCCCCGCTGACAGGAAGCAGGAGTTTCACAAGGTCAAGTCCCCAGCTGGTTCGGGGCCACCAGGCACAATCATCCCAGGCAATAAGGGCCCCCACGTCACTTGGAGCTTCCTTGTGACAAGGAGAGTGACCCACGGCCACCATGGAACCGGCAGCCTGGACACTTGGAGCAAGCAAGGATGCTGCTATCACAGCACCGACCCAGCAGGTAACGGTGTCGCCGGATCGGCTTCCTCGATGCGCAAGAGGAGGCAGGACAAGGAAGGGCCCTCCGGAGACGCAGCGTCCAGGCCTCACGCTTCAGGTCGCGGCGGCCGCGAGGGGCTCTGGTCGTCTCCCGCTTTTTCCCAAGCTGAGCCCACGCGCCCCGTCACCTGGAACCGCGCCGAGCGGGTCCCTTTGTTGATTCCTCCCTGGCGAACAGATCATGTGCTTTTGATCTGCATGGGCCTTTCGTCTGAAAAGCTGTGTTGAAGGACGGGCTGCCACCCCCCGCTCCAAGGGCCCCGCGGAAACGCATCCTGGGCGCCGAGCTCGGCGATCATCCAGAAGCCGGAGAGGCGTGGCAGAGAGTAAAGGAGCACGTGCAGGGGAAACAGAAAGCTGTGCTTCCACAGAAAAAGGAGAGAAAGGGGCAAAGAAAAGAAACAAGTTAGCATTTCCCAGGTGTGGAGGGGCAGCACGGAGTGCTTTTAAATTTTAGGTTTTAATCCTCACCTGAGTTTACGTGTACTGATTTCAGAGAGAGAGAAAGGAAGGAGGGGGAGAAAGAGAAGAGAGAACAGAAGAGAGGAACATCAATCGGCTGCCTCCCGAACCGGGTCCCCCACCAGGGACCAGCCCACCTTTTGATTCACAGGACAACACTCCACCTGGCCAGAGTTAAATTTCAGATTTTTTTAAAGGTTTTATTCATTTATTTTTAGAGAGGAGAAGAGAGGTTGAAAGAGAGAGAGGGGAATGTCAACATGTGGTTGCCTCTCGCACGCCCCCCCACTGGGGATCTGGCCGCAACCCAGGCCTGTGCCCTGACTGGGAATCAAACCGGCGACCCTTTGGTCTGCAGGCCGGTGCTCAATCCACTGAGCCACGCCAGCCGGGCCATACATTTTAGACTTTAGAGACAATGCAGGACACAGTGTTACCACCCTGGGATGTGACCCTCCTCTTGTTCGGCCGCCCTTTCTGAGATGGGCTGTTGGAGTTTTCGCCATTTGTGCTGCTAGAAATGGGAATATTGGACAGAAGTGGTTCCCAGGCCCAGCAATTTCAACTCCAAAACTTCCACCAATTCCACTTTTTCCCTTTCCATTTACCGAAAAGTAATGGATCTAGCACAGCGTGTGCGAAATAATGTCTGCTGTGCAGTGACAGACCAGATGGGTGGACGGTCGGGTGCCCAGGTGGTGGACGGACAGATGGGGACACGACCGCGGCCCTCCTGCCTGCGCGGCCGCGCCGGTGCCCGTGCCTGGGCCTCTGCAGCCCCAGCGGGCGCTCTCCCCAAGCTGCACGTTGGCCTTCACAAAGGAGAGGTTGGTCTGCTGCCCGGGACGCATCGGCAGCGCTCGGCCCAGGCCCGGCTCACCCTGCGTGGCCGCCGAGTTCTAAACCGTGGGCCTGGGGACAGACCCAGACAGCAGGACCCATTTGCTGTCTGTGGACAAGGACACTGGCACCCTCCCCCCATGCTGAAGTTGTCCAGGGTTAGTTGCCATGAGAAGGAGGAAAGGAGGGAGAGGCAGTTTCGAACAGGCACTTCCACACTAAGCACAGGGACACACTGGCCCCCAAAGGCCCCCCTTCAGCAGTTACAGGTTTGAACGAAAGCTGGTTTCAACGAGACCATCTCCGCTCAGTGCCGTGCTTGGTCTGACACGGACACAGATTACGACAGTAAAACAGGGCCTCCCGGGATCCAGTTCGGCGAAATCCACAAGGAAAAAGGGGTTTACACCACAGACCTCATGCCGTTCCCCGGGAGGCATATTGAAGGCAGCTCACCTAAGGCAGCTGCAGTGTGTCTGCCTTGTTTAAACACCGACTATCGGGTGCACGGGAAGGAACAGGTTATACAATGTCGCACGCTTGCGGAACCTTAAAAGCGCTCAAAGAAAACTCCGCGCCCCTTTTCCTGAAGCCCGAACCCCTCACCATTGCCAGAGGCACGATGCCGACAAAGCTGGTCTGGCTGACGAAGATCTCGGAGACGGCCAGCTCGCTCACGGACTCCGCGGCCGGGTACTCCACTTGCCACGTGATGGCCTGGGCCCCGGCCAGGTCACTGCTGTTGTCCACGCCGAAGTCCACTTGCAAGATCTCAGAGAAGGAGCCGTTCACTCTGGAAAACAAGCACACGTCGAGGGGAAACGTCAGCCCGAGACTCAGCAGGGGGCCAAAAGCACCGTAAATGGCCACGCTCCCCTGTCGACCAGAGGAAGGATCGCCAAGCTCAACGAGAGCCATGGCAGCGCCGACAGAGCCCGATTCCCAGGCCGCCCGTCACTGGCCTGCACCTCAGAGCGGGGACAAGCCACCATCAGGGCTCTGGGGAGGCGGCCGGTCTTCTGTGAAAGACGAAGTCACACACACCTCCCCTGCGCACACACCCTGCAGAGCTGTCCCCAGCCCCACGCATGGGCACACCACCATCCAAGTGCCACTCCCAGAGCTGCCCCTAAGCCTTCGTCCAGTTTCGCCATTACTCCAGCCACGAGGCACGTGCTGGGTTCTAGCTCATTCTACTTCCACACGGGCTGTGTGTTGATGGACCTGTGGGCGAAACTCTCTGAGCTTCAGGGTTTGGAGAGAACAGTGCTGACTTCGTGGGCACCGTGAGACCAAGAATGCCAAGGGACATCATAAACTATGAGCGACAGGTGTAACAGTCGATGTTTCTCGATCTCATCAGCCGGAAACACAATGAGACGTGACGTAAGAAACCCCACCTGCCCTCGTCCGCAGAACAGTGACTTTGCACGTGTTTAGGGGGGAAACAAGGTGGACGAGACACATGTAAGCAAAAAAGACAGGTGCCACTCTCGTTATTTTTACATACGGAAGCCTCTTGTCACTGACACAGACTTGGAAACTGAGGCTATCATGCTGCCAGGAGAAGTTAGAGGACAGAGAGGTAAAGACAAACAGCCACCCAGCAGGGGCTTCAGAACGGCCCCGTGCAGTCGCCCTGCTTCCATCACCCTGAACCCAGCTCTACCCAGACCGGGGAGGAAAGGGCTTTGAAAAGGAGCCCGCTGCCTGCCTGACGGCAGCGTCCCACCAGCGACACCGCCCCTCCCACGGGAGGCTTAGAGCCCGTGGACACCCACAACTGGATGCCGGCCCCAGCTACGCCAACAGGTGCCAAGGCAACGTTCACATACAGAGACAGTCCTGGCAGCACTGGCCGCCCTGGGATGGAATTCTACGCAAAACAGACCCACACCAGGCTCCACACAGAACTGGCCACGTCCAACCTCCGCCCGCTCAGTGGAGGTTTTCAGAAACTTGGGTCCCATGCGGTCCCATGCGGTCCCATGCAACAGCCCCGAGCCGTGACTGGCTATTTGCCATGAAATGACGTTTCCTAAAACATAATCAAATTAAAACTTCGGTTCCTCTGCAGCACCAGCCTCATTTCAAGTGCTCAAGAGCCACCCGTGGCCACGACTGCGCTCGGACACTGCAGAAAGAACTGCGGGCTCGCTCTGATGCCACACGACTCACGCGCACCTTTCCCGCCTCGGTCCCCTCCCCGGAAGGGGGGCGGCCCGCTGTCAGGGCAGCTGCGAGGATAAAACAGGCGAACGGATGGGAACCTGCTTCATGCATGGCTGAGAACGGCGGACACAGGCTGCGATGGTACCAAAATCATCGAACACACGGTTCTGGAAGAGTCCACAGACTCCCACGGGCACGCACGGCCAGGTGTTGCCAGCAGAGCCTCCCCTGGTGTGGGAACGTGGCAACTTTGTGTCCTCGCGGGTCGATCTGAGATGCCGTTTTGCACAGGAAGAACAGGTGTGTTGATAAGGTCCCAGCCTCCTGAGGGGACAGAAGGGCACCGGTGGGACCCCTACGAGGGGCCCCCCGTGTACCTGGGCACCTTCGTTGAAAAGGCAAAGAAGAGATTAAGGGCTGAATTTCGCATTTCTGAAGGCATTTCATGATCATCTTAGGAACCTAGACATTCCGTTCTCCGCTTCCGTCACCCCAGTTTCCCATCGGTCACCCTCTGAAGTAACCTGTGTGGTCTCGGGAATCCCCCACACACCCATCTGCTGAGTCCCCTATAAGGGCACTCTCCCTATCAGAGCAGATCTTCGATTTCCCGTTGAGGGAGGACGGCGAGAGAAGGAAAGAGGGGCGGTCCCCGGGGTGTCAGTAGTTTAATCCCGCACAGTGCGCACGCTGCTCTCCAGGGCGCAAGAGTGGCCGGGCGTCGGGGGCGGGGTCAGTGTGAGTTGGACCCTGTTGAAGGTGGGCTCTTCCTCCTCCTCTCTGACCTTCCAGGCCGCGAGCTGGGCCACCGGCGGGGACTCGCCCAAGTGCAGCGGAGAGAGGACGAGCCATCAAGTGGGAGTCACTCTGATGTGTAAGGTTTTATTTCAAGTCATTTCCCTCAAACCGAGGGTGCGGGCCTTTCACGTGTAGGCGGCTGGCACACTTGCTAATGAGTCCATTTCTATGGAAATGGGTTTATAACCATTAATTTTACTTGTTCCTGATCTATTCCTGATATGCCTTTCAATTTTAGAAAAGTGCTTCCTTCCCTCGATTTAGCAACGACTGAGTGGGGGTCAGTGTTCGGCCATGAGATACTCATTGTCGCCAGACATGTTCCCCCAAGACGGAGAAACGCGCGCGCGTGTGTGTGTGTCCACACGTGTGTGTGTGAGTGTGCACATCTGTTTGAGGAGACATCAGCTGTTTCCTCCCCCAAGCGGGAGCACATAGCTTCCTCCCAAAAGGGCTCACTTCCCGGAAGGCCTGCCCTTTAGGGAGAGCTGAGCCTCCTCCCTGGGACCCTGGGGCCCCAGGACCCTTGATGTGGGGCTGAAACAGCTTAGACGTGTCAGCAGGGAGGAGGGGCAGAGAAGAGGGAGGGGGGCCCAACCCAGCAGCTCCCTTCCCAGGAGCCACATCTGGCCACTTCTTAACAGCTCATGACAATAATACCTGTTCTGAGGGATGGGGGAGGGGAATGAGAGGGAGAGGAAAGGAGAGGGAGGGCGGAAAAAAAGGAGCAGTGAGAGTTCAAAAGCGCGAACTCTTCTGCGGGAGGCTGGGCCACTCGGGCGGCTTACTGTTCTCCCTACACACTTCCCGAAGCACTCGCCACGCGAGTTTTTTTCTAGAAACGGAGCGAGAGAGGCCACCACTGGTCTCAAGGCCTCTGTGTTGTTTCTGTGACCGAAAAGCAAGGTCGATACTGAACAATGGTGACATTGAGCAAACGCCCCAGAACAGGGTGGCTGGTGGTTCACAGTGGGTACGCAAGGTCGAGCTGCGACGCAGCCCCAGCACCACTTACTCTGGAGGACGGCGCTGAGCCTACACGGGAGCGGCTGGCCCGGAGCCCGGAAAAATATCGGAGTTCAATACACATTTGCTGAACTCACTGAACCCACTTCAAAGGGCCAGCAGGGCACCCTGTGAAATCCGGGGGTGTCACCTGCACAGTGGGAGACCAGGAGCGCCCGTCAGCTGAGTTCCGAGGGGTCTTCTCCCGTCTGGCTGCTGAGTCGACTTCCTCCCCCTCTGCTCTGAGAAGACACATCTGTCTCCACTGCCAGACCCTTTCTTTTTGGTAACGGCTTCGTTTTTTTTAGAGCAGTTTTAGGTTCGCATCAGAACTGGGGGAAAGGTACAGAGGAGTCCGGGTGCCAGTGGCCCCCCACGCGCACAGCCCCCCACTGTCGGCGTCCCCACTGGATGGCACACGTGGTACAACCAAGGCACCCACACATGCACGTCGACATCATGCAGAGTCCACAGCGGGCACCGGGGCTCGCTCCTGGTGTGTGCACCCTGTGGGCTGGACAAACGGAGAGTGACAGGTGTCCCTCACTAGGGTCTCACCTAGAGGACTCTCGCTGCCCCAGGCCTCCTCCGCGCCGCCGGCTCACCCCGCCTCACCCTCCTGCCAGCCCCTGGCAACCCCTGGCAACCCCTGATCTTTCCACTGGCCCCACGTTTTGCCTGTTCCGGGATGTCACATAGTGGGAGTCCGACAGCAGTTGACCTTTTCTGATTGGCTCCTCGCACTGAGCGATGTGCATTTACGGCTCCTCCGTGGACCTCTGTGGCTCGAGAGCCCGCTGCCTTCTAGCGCGGAATAATCAACAGTCCGTGGTCGGCGCGGACGGCAGCTTGTTTATGCACCGCCAGCTGAAGGACGTCTCGGTTTGTGGAAATAAGTTTTCGATTCCTTCAGGCAAATACCAGGGAATACAACTGCCGAATATGGGGACCTAAGTTCTTGAAAGGCCAAGGGCTGTTTAAGCCCATGGCTGCTCCCGTCCCCGGAGCGTTCGGTTAGCCGCTGGCACTTACTGGGCGCTCGCTGTGTGCTGGGCACGGAGAAGTCGCGAGCGACACGACAGAGCAGAGCCCTCTCTGAAGAGCCAAGTACATAAATAAGTAAGGAAGTCCTGGCTGAGAGCAAACTGCCCTCAAAGTAAAACAGAGGAGTTACATTTCGCTTTAAAACCTGAACAAACTTTTTTGACTTTTAAAAATTAAAAAGAATATGTAAAATTTCTAATTGTCATTTCCAGTTTAAAATAGGACAGAAGTTGCCACGGAGACGAGGAAAGGGGCTTCGGGCCGGGCCACTGCAAGGAGCCGGCGTTTGGGCTGAGTCCTGAAGGGGCAGGGCCTCGGCCTGTGTTTATTGGCGAGATGAGTCCATCTACCGGAAGCTTTAAAAAACCCACGGGGAAGCCGACCCCAGGCCGTCAGCCCAGACACAACGTGCTCGGTGAAAAGGAGCATCCGCCAATTCTCCACTCAAACAGCGCCTGCCCGACAGTGTCTTCCGCCCTCCGCACTGGGAAGTCCGCCCCCCGCCTGCCGCTCTGCTCCCAGGGTCCCACTCCGGGTTTCCAGAGCTTTCTCCCCCTACCGTGCTGAGTGGGTGAGTGATTATACTGATCCTCATTCCCACTCTCTCTCCCCCACACCCAAGAAAGGAGGGCGGGGGCGCCGTCTGTTTTGCTCACTGCTGTGCGCCCAGCACTTACAACACTGTCTAGGACGGAGTCATTCTCCTTGAATTTCCGTCGAACAAATCAGCGAGCATCCAATCACAGACGGACGCGTGCTTGGGGGGCCAGAGCGGCTGCAGCACCAGGGTGGAGAGGAGGGGGAGCGGCATCTCAGGGCGCCAATGGAAGAGAAGGGAGAGTCCAGAATCCAGCCCCGCCATCTGTGACTGATTGACTTTCAACAAGGACGCCGGACAATTCAACGGGGGGGGGGAACAGTCTTTTCAACAAATGGTGTAGGAAAGACTGGACAGCCACAGAAAAAGAATGACTCTGGAACCCTACCTCACACCCTACACAAAAATGTTCCTAAACGGGCTCAAAGGCCCCACGGTACGAGCTGAAGCTGTACGAGTCTTAGGAAAACACAGGCAGCAGCGTCTGCGGCCTTGGGCGGGTCTCCCAGACGCAACACCGCAAACACAGGCAAATACCAAATGAGAAACTGGTTCTGGCAAAATGAAAAATGTGGGTGCCTCCAAGAAAAGTATCAACAATATAAAAAAGACAGGCCACAGAATGGAAGAAAACATTTGTAAATTGTACGTCCAAGAAAAGATGAGTTTCTAGAATATATAAGGAACTTTTATAACTCAACAATTAAGAAAACAACTAAAACCGGGCAAAGCACGTGGGTAGACAGTAAGGAAACGCACACCTCGACCACAATTAGACGCCGCTTCAAAACATCAGAATAGTTATAGTTAAAAAAGAGAAAAAGAGAAAGGTACGTTGTCAAGGAAGAAACTGTATCCCTCGTGCACTGCTGGTGAAAACGGAAGGCGGCGCAGCTGATCCGGAGAACACCTGGGTAAAATATTAAACACGGTGGGGCCGTGGGACCCAGGAATGCCACTCAAGAGACGTGACAGCATGTGTCCACATAAAAAGTTGTACGCAAAGGTTCACAGCAGCTCGATTCACAAAAGCCGAAAAGAAAAAACAACCGAGGTGCCTGTCGGCGGATGAACTGATAAACAAAATGCGGTGTTTCTATGCAACGGGACATTATTTGCCATAAAAAAAGAAAAACAAAACAGAGCACCGGTCACATGGACGAGCCTCGAAGACATGATGCTGAGTGAGAGAGAGCAGGCGCAAAAGACCAAACAGCGCACGGTCCCGGTTAGGGGTGGTCGACCCAACGGGCAAACCCTCGGAGACGGAGGGCGGGGCGGGGCGTCCGGACCAGGAGATGGGGAGGCACCGGCCGTGGGCACAGAGCCTCTGAAATTAGAGGGTGCAAACGACCCCACAACTTCGTGAAAACACGAAAACGCTTTAGAAGGGTAAATTTTATGGTATGTAGTTTTTAATCTCAATTTTTAATATAAAAAACGATGTGGATGATGTGATCCTTTTTACAAAAATGATAACCAATCGTGCAATCGTTCTTTCTACAATTAACGTAAAAATTATCAACGTGGGAGTGGGGATGGTAAGGTTGGCCTCAGAGAGCGGAGACAGCGAAACCGGCACCAGGTCCATAAGGGTTCCGATTCTACCCGGCGGTTCTGTTTATTTTGAAGAAAATAAAGCCAAATATTAGGAGTTAAAGTTCAGGGTGGGTGAATGAATGTGTGTCATTATTTTTCACACCTTTTTCTAATCAAGAAACATTTGCCTTAAAAATCGGAGGCTGCCATGGCCGGCCCTCTCCTGTTTGGTCTACCCGCCTTCCGTCTGAATCTCAGGGGCGTTTTTCTGCAACAAAGTCTCCAAGAGGCTCTCGTCCGACTCCTGAACTGGTCCGTGATGAGCCAGCTGCCCCACTGCCCCACTTCCCAGCCACTGGAAAAGGAGGCGATGTTTTTCTTGTCCTGTTTTTAAATATTTCAAACACCTCGCAGACGGGTACGCGTGACCTTATTTCCGCTTCCCAGCGCTCTCCCAGAGCCGAAACCGATGACCCTCGGTCACGAGTGAGCACGTCAGGCGCCCCCACGCGCTCGGCGGCCGCGCCCATGACTGCGCCTGGCTCTCGGGGTTGGCCTTCACCCCCAGCTTAACTCGATTTCGTCAGCAGTGCGCTGACGAGCCCTGAGACGGCTAAGACAATGGCCACAATTAACTGCTTGTCCCGTCCGCCTCTGTCTTTCTGGCAACGCCCCAGAGACCCTTCCGGGAAACAGCCCAGGAGTCATCCTGCCCCCGCCCCCGCGCTGTAGTCCTCAGGGTGGCCCCTCTCTCTTCCTCCGCTGCCAACCATGAGGAAAACGCCTGTTTCGGAAAATGGTCGTGGGCTCCTGCGCTGTCTGGTGTCCTTAAAGAGGAAAGGCAAAGCCGCACTGACAGGCAGGAGATACGACATGAGAAATAAAGCCCCCATGGGTTCTGGGCTGGGACGTCACCGGCCGTCCTCGGGGCTCACGGGCTGACATCCACGGGGCGCCTGAGACGGAAACTGGGCCCCTGTATTTTGATTTATGACATTAATGTAGTGTTAATTTCTGAGTGAATCATATGTTCCCAGGATTCAACATTCAAAAGTACAGAAAGTAACAGTGAAACGTCTTCCCCGCCGGGGCCCCAGACCACCCCCTCCCCTCAGCCAACCCGAGCGCCTGTGCATCTTCTTATCGGTTCTCCAGGGGCGGTCTGTGCGCCTTCGAGCACCAACATGTGAGGCTCTGCCTCGGTGTTGCACACACAGTGTGCACCCAGCTCTGCCCCAAAGGGGAGGAACGGTTGGTCATCGCCCTCCCCAAGATGGAAGGGCCGGGAAGAGGACTGGCCCCGGGGCCCCATCTGACCCCAGGGATCAGCCCTCCCGCATGCCTGGCAGGGAAGAGGCCGCCCACGTGGGTGACCAGAGCACAGGGGAGCCCAGGCTGAAGCCGGTCACTTGGCGTTGGAGGGGCTGCCAGGACCCAGCACATCTAATCCCAGGGCCGATGCTGGAGAGACAACGTCACACTCGCTCACTCACACCCGCACGCCTGTTGAGAGGGGGCTTTGTGCCCAGCTCCGCGCAGGGCCCAGAGACACACGGCGGGGAAGTGGACGGTAGAGTCACACAGCGCGAACTCGGGGTGCTTCTCAGAGTCTGTTCCTAACGGAGACCCTGTCTCCTGCCGTGTGGCGCGGGTCTGCTCTGTCCCTGCTGGGGCCTCATTAAACGGGGTCCTGCCACGGCCTCGCAGGCTGCGTGGTCCCCCTGGTGAGAGCAGCCGCTAATGACACCAGAGTCCCAGGGTCGTGCCCTGTGCGTGCCAGTCGGCCGGGCCCCTCCGGACGGCCGCAGCTGCCTGCAGGCCAGCCGGGTCACCAGGGGCCAGCTGACGCCTGCCTTCAGCACCGATTTATTCCCCATCCTGGTGTTTCCCTGCTGAGACACAGGAGCAAAACCTTCACCCTGGAGAGCAGTGGCTGTCCATCAGGGGGCCGGGACAACGAGGGGGCGGGGCCGTGTTCCTGGGCACCCAGCAGGCGAGCTGCCTGCCGAGTGCAGATCACAAGAATGCCCACGCCCACCCGGGGCGGAGTATGAAGGTCACAGGCGTCTGCGTGCAGGGACTAGGGCGTTCGCCGCCCTCCGAGGGGCTGCTTAGATGAACGTGCGAGAATTAATGAATTTTCTCCCAAATTCCAGGTGTATCCAACTGCTTATTCGACGGTCCCAGTTAGGTGTCAAAAGGTATCTCAAACGGACATTGTGCTTCCAATCTCCCCCTCAACCACCGCCCGCCACATGCCCGCCCCCCGCATTCACCACAAAGGCAGCTCCCTCCAACCTTATTTGGGTCAAAGCCTCGGCTGTCCGAGCTCTGCTCTTCCCTTCGTGGCACACCTCTGGCCTGTCCAGAGTGCCAGCCGGTCCCAGCTGGGAAACAAACACTTTTTAAATGCCTTCACCGGTCCCACGTCTACTACGCAGCTCCGGTCCAAGCCAGCACCCCCCCTCGCCTGGACTATTGGGGTCCCCTCGGAATGACTGCTTGCCGCCACCTGCCACCGGCCGCTGCCCGCCCCCACCCCCGCCCACCCATTCTGTTTTCCCTCCATGGCAGCCGCAGTTCTCCTGGGAGATCAGGAGTCAGGTATTTCCGCTCTGCAGTTCGAAACCCTTGAGGTGCCCTCGTCTCATTCATAAACACCCCTAAGACCCTGCATGAGCAGCCCCCTGGCCCCAATGCCCAATACTCCCTCACCACCTCTGCCACCACTGTCCCCAGTCACTCTGCTCCAGCCGCAAGGGCCCCCGCTGTTCCCCAGGACCGGGCCTCAGGCCCTCGCCCTGACTGTCCCTTCCGCCTGAACCACCTGTCCCACCGTACCTGTCCCTCTGACCCCTCACCTCCAAGACTCGCCTGCAACGCTGCCTTCTGAGCAGGGCTTCCTGATGCTGTCGCTGAAAAGCCTGTCCCTGGCGCCGTCTGTCCCTGTCACCGTCACAGCTTTGTCTCGATAGCTCTGAACACCACCAAACACCCTGGGTTTTACTAATTTGCCTCTTTCAAGTGCTGCTCTGGGCACAAGACACGAACGCACGGGGACGGGTTTCTCTTCACGTTTTCTAGGTGACACCTTCGACGCCCAGAAAAGCACCCACAGGGGGTACCCTGTGGACACGTCGTGGGTGCACGAGCTGGGGGTCCGGGGCGCCAACGTTGACACCACAGTCCCGAGTGTGCCGCCCTGACCGGCCCGTCGTTGGCGGGGCCCTGACCGTGCGACGCTCGCTCACTGCCACCTCCCCCCGCTGTAGGCGTCCACGCACGGCGTCCTCCCGACCCCCACCACAGCCCGGGGGAGCCGCGTCCTCTGGGCTCCGCTTCCCTGCCTGGGCCACTGCGGTCGTGAACCGGGACAGGCGCGCGCCACTGCCCTGCGCCCAGGGCTGAGGGCTCCCGTCCCCTCAGCACCCCTCAGGCTGCTGTTTCTGCGCGTCCTCCAGCGTTTGTGGCTGACGGCTGTGCGAGAGCTCGTGTGACAGCAGGTCCTCGGGTGTCACTGGACTGACCCTCACCAGTGCTAATGTCTCAGCTGTGGTGAGACCGTTTAGCTCTGTTTAACACGGGGCCTGCCCTCTTAACCAATTTTAAATCCGCATCACAGCGTGTTACCTGCAGGCATGACGTCATCCAGCAAATCTCTAGACCTCATCTGTCTTACATTCACTGCTAACGTTTTGGAGGCAGGTCCTGTCACCATGAGCTGGACGAGGCTGCCCTTCCATCGCAAGGAGAATGACACCCTCCTTCTCGGGGAGGGCACACGTCGACCTTGATGTGACCGCTCCCAAGCGCCTCCAAACCCCCGGGAATTACTTCGGTGCCACGGGAGCGAATGAAAAAAAAACTAAAGACAACAGACAACACTCTGGGTGATTCGAAAGCACACCCGGCCAGAGTCTCTAACCTCATTAGCGCCGGAATGGAGTGGAATTAAGAGAAACCCACAAACAGGGTGAAATTCAGGATGCCATTCGGGTCAATAGCTTCGAGTTCTCATAACCCTCCAACTAACCGGGCGGCTTTTCAACAGGCGTCCTGTCTGCTGGGCAGAGACCTGATGGGCGTGAGGCTCACAGGTGCCAGTGATCCCCAACGTGGAACCCTCCCTGCACCGGGCTCTCCTTCCGAGAGCGGGGACTCTCCTCTCACGGATGAACTGCAACCTGGTGGCCCCGGACCCTCCTCTCCGGCCCGCTGCACCCATGACCACAGCTTGCACGTCTGCCTCGGAGGGAAGCCACTCCGCAGCGATTAGGTCTTGAGTCGGCCACAGTCAGAAAGCGTCACGCACCCACGGCTCCAGGTTTCCCAGCCACTGATGGCATCTGTCCAGCAGACACAATGGAATTTCTCTCCTCAAGCTCCTCACATGCACGGGAGCCACCAGGGGCTCAGAGAGGCTACCTCGGTGCAGAGGAGCAAGTCTGCACCAGGGCCCTGCGTGAAACAGGAAACGGGGGTAGAAAATGGGGCTTTTTCGGTCTCGTAAGGCCGCTCCCATACTCACTGACAGGGTGCAAAAATCAGGCGGCCAGGACCCACGTGCGGCTTCCAGGGATGCGCACCGGGACCTTGGACATGGCCAGGGCTCACCACTGGACGCACCTGTGCGTGTTCCCGGGAAGCTCTGGATAATGACGCGGCCCGATGTGAGAGTCAGCACCGGGTCAGACCCTCGGAGGGAAAAGACCACTAATTGGCCCAAGATGCCAGAATGAAAGGTGGCATCTGCCCTGGCAGCCAAGCTGGCTGCGGTAATGAGGGGCGCTGTGGCCGTGGGACGGCCACTCGGCAAGCTGACCTCTGGCTCCGTGAGTGTGTCCCCACACACCCCCGCCCCAGCAGGATGGGCACGAGAACGCCAGCAGATGGCGCAGCTTGGGGCGGGGCGGGGGGGGGGCAGGTTTGATCTCCGGTCTGGCCTCCCAGCCAAGAGAAACCCCTTCCGGTCAGGGCCTGCCCAGCCGGCCCGCAGGCAGCGGCCTGTCTGTCCTCTGTGCCCTCTGAGGTCGGATGGCTGACTCACACCCCAGTGGGAGGTACTGGGGCTCTGGGAGCCACACTTTCTAGACACGGGATGGGACACGTTGGTGACGATGCGGGAGTTTCTAATGGGAACTGGACACAGAGGAGGTTAGGACTCAGCTCTGAGGCCGGCGGGCCCCGGAGGGCAGCGGAAGAAGCCGCTGTCCACGCCAGCCTCCGACAAGGCAGCTTCACAGACGCACGCGCCCCAGCGGGGTCTCCAGGCTCTGCCTCGCGCCTGGCTCACTCACTCACCCAGTGAGACCTGAGCTGCGTAGCCGCCCTGCTCTCAGCGCCAGGGTGGGCCGGCAGAGACACCCCTGCTCCGCTGGACTTTGTGTCCCGCCGGAAGGCTTGCTCTAACAAGCAAACGGAGGGACAGACGGGGCTTCTACTGACCAGGGAACCTGGGAGCAGCGAACGGCCTTTCCTAAATTCCTGCAGCCCGTGTGCGGGCCCGGGGGCGACGGCATCTCGCCCACGTGAGCTTGGCTGCGGCCAAGGGACCGCTTCCGAGCAACACGTGTGGGGCCTCCCTTCCGTACGAGAGCATCAGCTGCTGCCGCAAGTCTGTATTTCCCACGGCCACGGGGACCAGCGGCCTGCACGGTCGGGCACTGTCTGGCCACCTGGGGCACCAGGGCAGTCAGAGCGCCCTCCCCCAGGTCGCACCCCGACACGCCCGCAGTGTGAGCGAGGAGGCACCTTTGTTGTCCTCGGCCACCACGATCTGGGGGTGGTTCGCCATCACAGCATAAACTAGCCCGTGCTGATGAGAGCACAGAGGAAAGCAGAGCGCGGTGACGGGACGGGACAGGGATCATTGGGGGGGTTGTGACGGCAAGCCTCTCGGGAAGGGGTGCTTGTCAGCTGAGAGATTCGGTGGTGGAGGACGAGGATCGGTGTCCCCAACGAGGGACCAGCAGGAGAAAGGCCCTGAGGTGGTAAGTTTGCACATGCACGCACACAAACCTGCTCCAGTGCAGACGCCTCACCGCGCACACGCACGCACATCCACACAAGCTCACAGTGGTAGTGACGAGCAGGTGGCGGACGGTGAGCAGCTACTGCCCTGTAGTCCACCTGCCGACACTTCGCCGGGCCTCTAGCCCTGGGAGTGGTCATCACAGCACAGGCCCCTCTCCTAAAGCCTCACACATCCCAGGGAGGGGCGGGGCTTTCCAGAGCACTGCCACAAGGGGGGGACCGGGTGGGACCCTCCCATGGGATCCTCACCCTACCCCACCCCACAGACACCTAACCCCGGCCGGTTCTCTCTTAGCATAAATTATTTCAAACATTCCAACGACTGAGGCCACCAGAGAAGTAAGGGGCATCGTGGTTCTGCAGCTGGGCGGACATTGTCCCAAGCCTGGGATTCCTGGTACATGCAGAGCACGGGGCCAGGGGCCTCTCTCACGTAGGTCTCACCATGACTCTCTGAGATGGGCTCTGTCACCGCCAAGTGACCCATGATGGCACGGCCCCCGAAATGCTGAGGGACTTGCCCACGGTTGTCACCATTAGGGAGTCTTAGCGCCAAGATTCAAACCAATATCTGACTCCAAAAACCAGAATATGCTTGTTATGTAAAGAGCCGACACCTCATCAGTTACGCCGGTCACTCCTTCCGGAAAGTCTTGCCAGCGCCAAAAGCAATGGGGCACCTGTGCGCAGCCTCTGTGTCGAGGGGATTGTGAGTTGGAGAATTAAGCTCCTGGAGTGTGAAGAGCGCCCACCTGAGGAGGGAGGCAGGGAAAACACAGAAGGGGTGACGGGGTAGGAGCCAGGGAGGGGATTACACGACGGCAGGTCCTGGATCCAGCCAAGAACCAGATTCAGCCCCGAAGGCCCCACTGCTTTGAGCCACAGCCTCTCGCTGATGTTTAGTTAAGCGTATTTAAGCTCCTTATTCTTGCAACTAAAAAAAAAAAAAAGAAAAGAAAAGAAAAGCGCAGTCCTAGCTGCTGTCGCTCAGTTGGTTGGAGCATCATCCCGTAAACCAAAAGGTTGTGGGTTCGGTCCCTAGTTGGGGCGCGTACAAGAGGCAACTGATCGATGTTTCTCTCTCACATCCATGTTTCTCTCCCTCTCTTTCTCCCTGCCTCCCCCTCTCTAAAATCAATGAGTGTGTCCTTGGGTGAGGATTTTTTTTTTAAAGGATAACGTGACAGCGTTGAAGTCTACAATGACGTGGGGAGGCAGTATTTTACAACACGCGTGTGGCCTTGCCCCATCATTTCAACGGCGGTGACTTTCACTGATGTCTCACTACATTTCACCCTATCGGGCAGTGAGCCAAAGGGAGCAGTAAATCAGGGCTGAGAGCCCGCAAAACACCTCATTTCTTAAAGCCTCGTGCTTTATTCCATGGGCAGCCTAATCTTTCCAGAAAATGGACCCCAAAGCCAGTACAACACCTCCCTGAAATGCCAGAATTACAAACACTTACAATGACAAACCTCCAAGCCACCTTCCAGAAGCTCATCTTGCCATCTGGGGAGACGGTTTCCCGTTCTCTTCTGGTTCAAAGTCAGAGCTAAGCGATGTCGGAATCCCCTCATGGTTCAAACAAGAGAAGAACCCCCAGAGTTGAAGGTAATATAATTTCCGGTGGACACATCACGTCGCTACAACTTAAATAGATCAAAGGGACGAAGTGCCCTGAGCAGCCTCTGAGTGCTTTTTCTTTAAATGTTCAGAGAAATCTCTTAAGTGACTGCAGTCAAGTATTAAAAAATTTTTAAAGGACTTTATATTAAAAGAGCAAGACATATCCATGAACTGCCACCAAAGGAAGGCTTGATGTCTTTCCAGCCCCAACATTACTGGAAACATGCTAATCCTGGTCCACGTGTGACACCGCAGGGCACATTTTTTTATTTCAAAGTCCCTGGGGTGAGAAGTGAGGGAGCAGCTGAGCTATTCTGACTCAGGGCCCCTCGTGAGACCACCGTGAGGCTGACGGCCAGGGCTGCGGCCACCCAAGAGCTTGTCTAGGGTTCGAGGGACCCCTTCCAAGGGGGGTCGCTCACCCGGCTATCAGCAGGAGGACTCAGTTCCTCACCTCGCGAGCCTGTCCCCAAGCTGCTGAAGTCTCCTCATGACGCGGCTGTGGCTTTTCCTAGGAGACCCAAGAGCGCAGCGAAGGAAGATCAATGCTTCTGTGACCCGGTCCCTGAGGTCACACACCTCACTGCCAAACTCAATTCTTTAGCAGTGAGTCACTACGTCCTGCCCACACGCAGGACGGGCAGGTGAAGTTGAGCCCACCCCCAAAGTGGGGGTGTCATAAGAGCGTGTATACCTATTTTATAACTTCACAGGCCTACTGAGCAAGCGTCTGCAGGAGTTGAGCGCGAGCCCTGACCGGTGTGGCTCAGTGGGTTGGGCATCGACCCTCAAAGCAAAAGGTCACCGGTTCAGTCCCCGGTCGGGGCACGTGCCTGAGTGGAGGGTTTGGCCCCCAGTCCAGGCATGTACGAGAAGCAACTGATCGATGCGTCTCTCCCTCTCTCTCTGCCTTCCTTCCGCTCACTCTAAAAACAAATAAATAAATCTTTTTTAAAGTAAAAAAATAAAGAGTGAAACTCAAAGGTTGGAGGCTGGACAGACCCGGGGTCGCATCCCCCTCGGTCACTTAGTTACCGTCCGCCTCAACCTCCGCATTCGTGAACGAGGACACTGGCCAGACCGCGTAGTGGGCGTGAGCGTTCAGCTGGACAACCCACCGAAGGTGGTGAACACAGTGCCTGGCCCTCAGGAGGAATTCGATTCATCAGGATTAATAATAGCTTAAAAACTATTAAGAGTGAGGGGAAACCTTTTAGCATTCTTAGCACGTTAACCTCTGGTGTGTAATCCTGCCCCACGCCCCGCAGTGAAGACATTGGTTTATATAGCTAAATAATAAATAATTGTTTTTAATTTGTTAAAAATTTATGTTTTCAACAGTATTCCACAAATAAAAGCATGATACCAGGTCCCCGAGGTCCCCGAGACGTGCTGCGCTGCACCACGATACGACCGGGGTCCCAATGCCACAGAAGTTCACAGGCGGGCTCTGCCTTCGGAGCACACCGGCACTAGGCAACGGCCACCCGTCAGCCCTCTCCCCCCGGTCCGTTCAGCCTGGCTGCCTCTCCTAGTGGGGATGTCAGAAAAGCGTGGATATGACACTACGGGAGCTTCGACTCGCCATCCGCACGCCAGCATCTGAGATGATGCTGACATTTACACGAATAGCACATGCGCTTGTCACGTGCCAGCTGTGTGGCCGGGGACAGGCACCCTCTCTGAGCCTTCGCTGTCTCAGACACCAGAGAAGTTCCTGAACACGTGATTCCTCATGCTCTGTCAAGTTCCAACCACCGCAGACTTTCCTGAACAGATCCGCGGGTGACTTCTGAGGCTGGATAACAAGAAAGCCCAGGCAGACAGACCCAGAGACAATGAAAGGAATGGCAGAGGATGGAAATGGCCACAGCAAATGTATGGTCTTAGGAAAGTCTCTCAGGACCAATGTCTGGCAAAAAAAAAAAAAAACCAAACCAAACTCACTGAATGGTGTATCTAAATACATGCTGACATGTGATAAAGCCAATGTCTTCAATTCAGTCTCGTCCCTGACACCAAGGTCTTCTTAGCAGGCTAGAGCAGCATCTACAAGCCCTGCGTGTTCTCCCCCTCTCCCGGTCGTATCGGTCAGGTTTCTCTGTGAAATGAAGAACCGCAAACTTAGCGGCTAAAACAACAAGCTCAAAGTCCAGGAAAAGAACTGCCTAGCTGAGCCCGGCCAACTTCGCAGACACTGATAATTACACGCTAGGTGCACGGGTGTTATTTCAGACAACCCCATTTTTGGTCCGTTCGTCTTGGAGCAACAGCTGATATATCATCTTAGTAACCTGTTTCTTTCCCACACCTTGCAGTCTGGGCTGGACACTCAGGACGAGGTCGGAGGAGTGGTCTAATGCCCTACCCCACCGCCTCTCTAACTCTGACTCCCCATCGAACACAGTGTTCATTTCGGACTTCTGAAAGCTACTGTCCATCCCAATAAGAAAGTTGCTTTCCATCTCTGCTATGCTAAGACGGTTCACCTAAACTGAGAGCTAAAAGAGAGACCGCTCTCCGTCTGCAAGTGCCGAGCAGTCCTTTCCGGGCAGACAGACGGACGGCTTCTCCTCGTAGACTGCGTCGGGCACACGTCGAACAGCCTGCCGGGAACGAGACCGGGCTGAGGCACAGAAAACACGCGCACAGTCAGACAGGACAGTGTAAAGGCCAGCGAGGGACATGAAAGGACTCCAGCTCAGTGCACGTTCAGAGGCGGAGGTGAGGTCGGCCTTTTCTAAAAATTAGAAGTGGGAAACGAGCATTCTGGTGAGGGCGGAGCCCGAAGACACAGCACGGAGGCAGGACCAGGCTGGGCGAGCACGTCCGAGCCACACCGCGTGGCCACCTCGCCGTGTCGTCCTCCCAGGCCCGCGGGGAGGCTCTGTTCGCCGACCTCCCGCACGCCGACCAACGAAACGTGCGGAGAGGCCAGGTGAGCCACTTCCAGCCTTGGCTTTGAAAACGCCCTGGGAGCTCTCCCAGGGTTTCCATGGCAACCTCAAGGCTGGCATGGCCACAAGCATGCTGTCCAGATGGCAGGCGAGCGGGGCAGAGCTGCCGGGGTCCCGGCCCACTGCCTGGCCCTGGCCGTGGCTCAGAAACGCCATCCAGGCCCCGTCGGACTGTGTTAGGCTGTAAGAGATAAGGTTATTTGTTACAGCAGCTAACTTTAATTATCCTAATTAACACAAAGAGCTAGACAGGGTAGAGCCCAACGAATCCAGCGACTGGAACGCAGCCGTGGCTCACTCTGTGCCGAGCCCACGGGCCCGCCACCCCAGTCCCGGCTCGCCGTTCACAAAGACGGCCTCCGCTCTGGGGCACAGGGAGGAGGGACCTCACGGCACTTCCTGGGAAGAGCGACACACCTGCCGTACTCAACCCGGCCGGACAAAGGCGGGCGAAGAAATGGGACCATGAAAGACACACTGAGTAGCCTTTCAGAGTCAAGGAAGCAGACCGAGGTGTCTGTCTCCAGGCAGCCCGGGCCACGGGACTCGGGCTTCCTAAGTCCCCACTCAACTTTCGAAACAGCAGAAACGAGGCAGTGAGGAGAACACAGAAGAAGGTTAATCAGGGTCGGGCACTTTCTCGGGGGAGGTGGAGCGTGTTCGGCTCCCACTCAGCGTTCGTAACTTCGGCCAGGAGAACGGCAGAGAGAAGACCCCACGACGCTGGCCCCCTCACAAGGGAAGACGGCCATTAACGCCAATGAAGATATGACGTCCATCAAAAAACAAAAAGGTGAGGACCACCAGCAGTGAGGCACAAGCCGCCCGACACCAGGAAACGGACGGTAACGGTGCCCGCAGCATCGGACGCCGGCACAGCCCGAGAGCTCCCGGTGCACCAGACCACACTGCGCCACAGCAGAATGGCGTTCTGGCCGGGGCAGAGCATGAAGAGCGACTGCCGCAGCCTGCCAGGCCTCCAACGCCCACGCTTCAGGCCTTCGAACGTGTCCCCGAGAAGTATGCGGAGCCCACGAAAACAGTATTTTAAAAAATTCCTGAGCAACCCCCGCCCCCCAGGGGCCTCTGAGTTTCACAAGCTGATCCAGCCTCTTTCCAACAAACGCCCTCTTTTGCTCATGCCAGGGTTTCCGGTCTTCCCAGCTCAACGGTCCCTGTCGCATCTGAGACAGGAAGCTCACCCAGACCCTCAACCCAATAATAGAGGTACCAGGACACCTGGTGTGTCTCTTTGCGGAAAACAAATAAACAAACCCTCAACCAAGTAACAAGACCAAAATGCTTTTATCTACACTTTAAAAGGAAGCAAATTGAAAATAAAAAACACCCAGCTAAAAAATGTTACAACTTTACCCCCTACTGCCTCAACAGTTCTTCACTGAAGTCAAAAGAACAGAAGAGTCCCAACACCAAAAACACAACAATTTTTGCCTCAGAGTGGGAAGAGAAAAAATGTAGGTTCTTGGGCGAAAATAGAGATTTCCCTGAGAAAGAAAACTCCAGTGAAGAAAGAGCCAGGCGGCTTAGCTCAAAGGGAAGGCGCGGGCAGGGCAAGGCCGGGAGGCGGCGCCGAAAACGCGTCCCTACATCACTTGGCTGTCTGTGTGGCCCCGTGTTCTCCTGGTAAATTTTTAAAAATTATGATAAGATCAGTTTGGAGTTTGAATCTTTTCACAGCCCGCGTGGGTTTGGCTGACTCCACCCGCGGCTCCGCCCAGGGGCGGCTCCGTGCACCCCCCGCCCCGGCCCCGGGAGATGTCCGTTGGGGGAGACGTCGGCCCGGCCCCAGCCCCCCGGCCCCCGAGAACGCTGAGGCAGGGCTGCGTGAGAAGCGAGCACTCACTGAGCGCCTCCTGCAGGTCGGCACCCCTGGCAGGCACGGCGCCTGCATGGATGAACACGACACGCCCTGGGTGCACCGCTCAGGGGCAGAGGGCACGGGAGACATGAAGAGAGATGGCACTTTGCACCAGGTGGTTTTTAAATCGTCCTAGAGGCAGACACGAAAGTGGCGCTGGGATGGCAAGCGTTTCATTGAGACGGGTACCCGTGGGGGGTCGGAGGGGGAAGAGGACTGGGCAGAGAGAGACTCGGACCCTCAGACCACAAGGCAGACCTGGGAAGCCTTGCCCAGCCCCGCGCGGGGTTCTGGGGCAAAGGTACCCGGGAGACGGATGGGCCTTGGCTGGGGAGGGCCAGGCGCCAGCAGCCCCACGGCCCAGTCGATGGCCAGCAGCTGCCTGGGGCGAGAGTGGCCCGAATGCAGCTGGGCGGCTCCGGGGTACCCCGAGGGTGGTAGCCGCTGGAGGCTGTCACAGGCCCCCACGGATAATCCATAACACAGAAGTCCAGCTCCGCACGGGTGGCCCCAGCCATAACCAGCAAATGGGATTTCCAACCTGCGCACACCCATCAAAAATAATTGCTGGAAAGCAAAATAAATCGCGTTTTAATGCCGGGGGAGTGCACCGCCACCCTGCCTGAGCTACGGCCGCTGTTGGACGACGTTTCCCAGAGCAAATCTGTCTTCCCAGCCCCCAGGAGAACCTTGTCAGGGGCACGGAGGAAGGCTTGCGCCCCAAGGCATGGTGAACGACACGCTGCTCCAAGTCCAGCCCCCTGCGCACAATTCTCTCACGGGAACAGGGTGAAGAACCTTTCACCCCACAACAGAACGTACGCCCCAGCTACCAGGCAGTTGTTTCAATAAGCAGTTGTGGTTGGAGCATTTCTCCTGAAATGGCGCAAAATAAAACCCAGCCGCTCACCATTTTGAGGGTAAAAGACGCTGGGCTGGAAGCCGGGAGGTGGGGGGAAGGGTATCTCCCACCAAGCCTATGACAGCTCTGTGAGGCACGTCCTATTGTCACTGTCACAAGATTCCGAGAACCAAAATCACTCGTGGTCCCTGGACACTGCTGTACTAAGGGTCTCCAAGTACTTACCTTTTATTTATCCAAAGAGCTTGCGGAGGAATAAAACGGTCACAAACGTTGGTGAAGCCCTCGGCCCTCACGGGGATCCTCTCAGGTAGCGTCATTCACTCGCTCGACAAAATTTAAAGAGGAACCAGTCACGCACCGGCCTGTCTTCCAGGTGCTGGGGGCACGTATGACAGCAGTAAAAGAGCCAACAAGATCCCTGCCCCCCGGAGCTGACATCCCAGGACAGGGAGACCAATGATAAATAAACACATGGAAACAAAATTTCCAAATGTAACTGCTAGAGAGGAATGAAAACAGGGTGACGTGACAGTGATCGGTGAGGCGGACCCTGTCGACTTGTGGTCAGGAAGGTCTCTCTCTAGAGGTGACAACTGGGCAGAGACCTGACTGACCACAAGGGACCAGCCGTGCCGAGATTTGAGTACAGAGGCTAGAGAGCATTCTATTATTGTCTGAGTGCATATTATGAAAATCAATACCACTTTACCAAATTTCTGAGGAAGAAACGGAAGCCCGTTACTAGGCACTGAAAATGAATGGACGCCGATCCAAATGAAGGAAGAAACTGAGTGGCCCCAAGTTGGGAGACTAGGAAGTGGCAGCCACATATTTCTATTTGCGGATCCCCCAAGCAGTTTTTAAAGACCAGACAAACACTGGCCGGAACAAACAAGCAAATTAAAGCAACATGGTAGCCTCGGCAGTGCCAACGTGTTCACAGAACACGGGCCATCAGGAAGAAAGAGCCCTTCAGGTGGCACTGAAGCCTGAACCTGGGGACAAGCATTTCAGAGGACACCAAGAAAACTCAATAATCAAGATAAAGCATCGTTTGGAAGGTGGGTTGACCAGATGCCCCTCTAGGATGTTATATTCATTAGACGACCCACTGAGCAACTGGCCTGAGAAAATTACAATAATATACTAACGGTAGTGCTCAGTGGGAATGGGACTAGGGGCCGGAGTCCGTCCATCCAGGTGGGACTCCTGGGCCAGCGGGCCTCGTGGTGGCGGGAAGCCAGGTCCAGGCCGACCTGGAACGACATGGACCCAGCTCTAAGACACTTTCCTGTGTACTGAGTTGCACAGGATGCTGTTACTGATTAGTTCATTCCTAGATGCCAGGTAGACGTGGAAAGGCAGAGTGTAGCCATTAGAAGAGTCAGAGCCTTACCTGCTGAAGACATTAACCAGGTGGCCACTGCCCTGTTCTCTGCATTGACCTTATCGATTACGATAATACGAACAGCTGTTGGAAGGGCCAGCATGTTTTATCACGAGACCTTGCTCAAAACATAGGTGACTTTCGCTCTTCTGTTGCACTTTATTTTCAGGCAATTTCTGATCATTGGGGGAGGAGTAAGAAACAGGAGTAAGACAGAGGGTTCTACAGAAGAACGTTCTTGTTCCTTGGTTACATCCCTGTCACCCAGCCAGGGACAGCAGGAAGTTGGCAGGGATGACACAGGGAGGTTCCCAGGCTGAATTTCACTGGGTGGGGACACAGTCCATGAAGCTGGGGTGCGGCAGGGGCGAGGAAGGGGGTCTAACGCTTAGTAGAGAGTAAGGCGGTTAGCAAAGCCCCTGAAGGCCAACGTCAGGCCCAGGACAGCAAGCTCACAGCGCCGACGGAAGCCGCCCTGGGGGGGCCGTGAGGCACAATCGGGGATGCCTGGGACACCGGTCTCCGACTTTCAAAGCTGGATGGCACTTTAAGGGGTCCGTCTGCATGGTGGCTGTGCTTGGCCTGCAAAGCTCTTTGTCCAAAATCTGAGGGTCTGGCTTGTCTTCGTTCAGCTGTCCAAGGCCACATGTCCCAGTGTCACCACGCATACAGAGGGCTTCCCAACGTACCTCTCACAGAAGCATCCCCGCACTCCCAGCTGCCGCCGTGACGTTTCATGCTGTCACAGAACGACCGCTCACCAAACTCATCGCCTTTGTCAATCCACTTACGTATTTACTGTCTGTCTTTTCCAGCAGAACATAAACTCCTGGCGACTTAGGGATCCCGTCCAAGTCTGCTTCTTGCTGTATTCCCAGTGCCCAAAACAGTCCCTGGCAAACAGTGGGCGCTCAGCTAGTATTTGAATAGAAGAATGAACCCCCTTACGCTACATATCAGCGAACTGAGGCCCAGAATGCGAACTGACGGCCGAGGCAGAGCCAGGACCCTCTGCCGGGACCCTCACGGTTGGAGTGCTGGCGGGCTGGGTCCTGAGGACGCCGGGGGAGAACGCAGCACCGGAGTTCTTGATCCTGGGATGAAACAAGCGCTGGTGGCCGGGGGACACGCAAAGATGGCGGAGATGACCTATCTCTACACGGCTGAACCTTAAACCCCAGGAAGAGGTTGACATCACAGCTTTTCCTAAACACAGTTGTTTCACCTCCCAAAGAGAGTTTGAAAGGGGGCTTCTCAGACGGGTCTTTCTTGGACCATGGAGGAAAGCAAGACATTGCCCTCTGCTCACCGTGCCTCTGACCCCATGTCCCCCCAGCAGAGACAAGCTGGGGACGGGCCCCAGAGCCACCCCACACACCAGGACTGCGCGCGGGACCGAGCTGTTTCTCCTGTCCGTGTCCCCTGAGTGCGCGGTCCCGGGCCCCCGGAGACGGCCCATCCAGGTAATCACGTTCAAAAACAGAGAGAATGTGGCGGAGGTAAAATCTATCTTATAAACTAAGAAGCTATCGGCACAGAGAGGGGGAAAGTCTATAAACAACTAACAGACTGTTTATCTTAGAAAAAGGTGAAGAGGTTGGATCCTGAAAGGCACATCCCATGTGGACCCCATCCTGTCACCACCCAGTCCTGCAGGGAAGGAAAAAGGACTCAGCGACCCGGACCGCCATGCGAGCCCCCCGCCAGCCTCAAGGGCGCCCAGCCAAAGCTATCCCACCACTAATCTTGCCTCCCAGGTAGAAACTGGGCGGTGAGGTCTGGGCCAGGAGAGAATGCAAAGGGTTATGGAGGGGAAGCTCCATCCAGCTCAGAAGTAGTCCAGCTGCTTGCAGTGTATCCAACGTGGGGACAGCACTTCTCGCCCCGCCACCTTCAGGGCGGCCAGGCAGCTGTTAACACGGGCGCTCGAGGCACCGGCTCCGACACTGTGGGGGCCGGCGAGCTCCCCAAAGGGAAACATCATCGCCGAGTCTAAACTCCGCCCCTCGTCTTAGCGTGTTGGCCCGTCACCGCGGGCCCTCGCAGCCTGGGCAGGGGGTTTCTCTGATGGCTCGTCGCGGACAAGCAAACGAACAGAAAGGTAGCACCAGCCGGCGGAAAGCGCACCTGCCGCGGGCCCAAGGGCCACGGGTCCTGACCGCTGCCCAGCCTGGTCTCCTTCCAGGGAAAAGACGGCCACCCAGGTCGACGGTGACCATCATTAGGACGTTCACGGACACGTTTAACAAGGAAGTATTTACAGAAAGTCAGCCCGCGCTGCCGCTGCCTACAAGGGCACACCATCTACCCAGCGCCGTGAGCACCGGGCCGGAAAACCCAAAACACCAACTGCCGGGCCCTCTAGAGAAAAAGTGCATGGACGCCAAGTCCACTGCGTGTTGTCACTGCAGGACCAGCTCCCTGGAGAAGTGCTCCAGAAAGTTCCGTGGTCATAAGTACATGTGACTTCACGGGGCCCCACCCGGCCACAGAGAGGCCAGGGGGACACCCTCACTATTGATGAGCTGCAGGAGTGCCCGCCTTCCGAGGCCTTCAGATGCCTTTTTTGTTTTTAAAGATTTGATTTATTTTTAGACAGAGGGGAAGGGAGGGAGGAAGAGAGGGAGAGAAACATCGATGTGTGGTTGCCTCTCTCATACCCGCTACTGGGCACCTGGTCCGCAACCCAGGCGTGTGACCCGACGGGGGAATCAAACCTGCGACCCTTTGGTTCGCAGGTTGGCACTCAGTCCACTGAGCCCCGCCAGCCAGTGCAGATAGCTTTCTTTTTTTTTTAAAGAATCCCACAAACCCTTGAAAATAGCCCATCCCAGGGAGCCACGTGTGGAAGCGATCGGGTCCAACAGCCTTTTTAGGAAACTCAGAAAATAGTCAGGAAAGAATAAGGACGCTCCCCCCTAAAAACAGTCTCTCACACGCACCCCCCGCCCCCTTCCTCCGATCAGCCCTTTCTCTCATTCCCACCCCCGGGCGCTGACGCCTCCTCGCCCGTGTCTCCCGCCCCTTCGGGAGTGTTCTCGGTGCCTCCCTGGGCTGGGCAGCATTTCAAATCTGATGCATTTTAGTGGCTAAGTACAAGCTGTGGTTTCCACAAACCCCCCTCGGCGACAGGCCTGCTCCCTGTCAGCACTCTGGGCTTGGCTCTGAGCTGAGCCCTCGGTTCCCAAGGCCGCACTTTCCCCCCTTGTACTTTCTGGTTCTTAACATGCTTCCCCTCCCCATGCTCTCCCCCTCGCCACCAGGCCATTGTTCTCACTCCTTCCATCCCTTCCATTTCCTTTAAGCCCCCCGCCCCCCCTCGCCACACTCCTGAAACGCGCCGTGGCCGCCCCATCCCCCACCCCCCAATTAGGAGTCACCCCAGGTCCCCTGGAGTGGCCAATGGCTGTTTGTTGCCTTCCATTGAACGCCGACGGCTTATCCCTGCGTTTAATACAGAGTGCCTTCTGTTCGAACGGCTGGAGGGCCTTGCACGGCGAGGTGTATTTTAAGTTTTTAATGACTCCAGTCCGACGTGGACTCATGTTAAGCTCTAGAGTGCGAGCTCTCTCGTTTGCTTCACAGGTTGTGGGGTGGGGGGCGGGGAAGTAACAGCACAGAGCATTTAAAACTCCACTTCTTAACCCAGAGGCAGTTCGCAGTTTCTGTCGGGCTGAAAAGAAGCATCAGAGGAAACGCCAGGTCCATCGTTTGAGAGAAAAACGGCGAAGGAAACAGGAAAGGGCTCGACGCAAGCTGAGAAGGGTAACAGGATCCCCCGGAACGCACCGTCTCCGCCTCCCGAAAACCGTATTTGTACATGTATTCCTGGGGGACAAAGACGCAGAGCTCTGGGGGGCAGGAGCGCTTTCCTTCTTATGCTGGAGGCAAGAGACTTGCCATCACGGCTCCGTCCTTGCAGGCGCCTGGAGAGAGGCCCGGGCCTGCTGACCGGCCCAGTTCACTGCGGGCGCTTGGTTTCAAAACAGGCGGACGGCTGTCGTGGTCACCCTCACATCAGGGGGCGGCTGGGAATGACTGGGAACGTCACACACACGTGCACGTGCACAGAAACACACATGTGCACGTACACACGCACATGCATGTGTAGACACGTGTCGTGTGCACGCACGCAGCTGGCCTATGCAGGCGTCTCCTCTTCCTGCCCCCGCGCCCTGCGGCGACAGCGGACTCACGGCGGGAAACTGAGCCTGAGAGAGAGGCGATGAATTCCACGTCAGGGCCCGTTCCTCCAGCCATTATTTTATTTTAGTTGCCAGGCGAAGGTTAGGCCATGGTGCTTTGTAACGGGGCCGTCGTCACCGCCACCCGGCCGCTTGTTTCTGAAAACGGAAATCTGGCATTCATGAGAGGGCCTCGCCGGCAAAGGTGGGGCGCGGCCAGGGCCCCAAATCCTGTGTTCAGACGAGCCCTACTTGAAAGCGCCATTCAGCTCCCCGGGGCCATGTGCAGACCCCAAACAAGAGCACATTCAGCAAGGACGAGAGATGTCTTCTGTCGGGACTGGCCCCGTTCCCAGGCCAGGGGATTAGGACAAGCTGCCCAAGCAGTGATTAACAAGACGGGGGCAACCCAGAAGGGCCGCGTGATTGGCCGTGGCACGGCGACAAGCGGGGCTGGCCGCCGCCTCCGGGGTTGGAGGACGGTCACCTGCCCCCACAGGCTGGCAGAGTGTAAGCAGCTAATGTGCACTTGGAGCCTCCAGGAGGAGGCTGAAGAGAGGGTATGACATAAAGGGTTTTCCGAACGCGTCTGGCCACCCAGCCTTTATGCTGCTCCGCGGAAAGTCTCTCTACAGACTAATACGCTGTGCGGGACCCCTGGGGAATAGCTATGCTAGAGAGGGTTGCAATAACTTTTCCTTTGCCCCTGGTGTTCGATGTATAATTTACTTTCAGGCCAAAGGTCTTCGGCAACACTGATATGAACCTTTTAAAAGATTAAATTTCATCATGATAGTATTATAAAAATATGAGAGCTGGAAAAAACTCCTAGAGGTTGCAAATAAAGGCTCTCATTTCAAGGTTGAGGAAACTATGGCCCGAGGAGGGAGGTATCGGTGTGGCGACAGATACGCAACGAGCTGGGGACAGCCAGGGGGCCCCCTACCGTCCCCCGGTGCTGGACCCCGGGCTCTGTCACCATTTCACACTGAGGCTTCTTCCTGTCATCCTTAGGGGAAAAACTAGGAAGACAGAGAAGAGATGTGACAAGAAAAGCAACTCCTTCTGCCGTCTACAAAAAGGTCACCGAACACACTCATTTAAAATGCATCCCACAAAATCTGAAAGTAAAATGCGAGCTTCAAGGGCTCATGAAATGTGAGTGAACCAAAAAAAAAAAAAAAAAAATTTAATGTTGGATCGTCTGTCTACGCAAGTCACTGAGATGCACAAAAAAACTAAACAGGGTTATTAGGAAAATTACAGAAGATGCTGTTTAAGAAAGATTTTGGTGTAAGAGAGAAAACTCAACAGTCAGAGAATATCTGATTGATCACTGGACTATCACACAATTTTAAACATATGTCAGACAAAAGACTCCACAATCGGGGGGGGAAGGGAACAACTGAAGAGTATTTGACACAGAAATAAAATATTCATGTCCAAAGCACATACCGAACACATAGAGAGCAATAAAGAAGCATCAATTTGTAGCCAGATGATATGAAAAGGGTTTTCACAGAGAAGAAAATGGCCAATAAACATATGAATAGATGTTCAAAGTTGCTAACAGTCGCTGAAGTGAAAATCGAAACAGTAAGGAAATATCACTGTCACTCATCAAACCGCCTGTACCTGAAACCCGGGACGACACTAGGCCCTGAGAACACTGTACAGGCGAGGGTTCTGCCACTTCACGGGGAGGGTTCCGCTAGCGAAACCATTTCGGAAAGCAATTTACTGCTTCAAAATATTCCGAACACACAAATCCTGGGCCTGGGCATTTCCACTGCCTGGAAACTTTTCTAGAAAAGCACTTACATGTGTTCACAAGACGACATGCAAATATGATTAACCCACCATACAGAAAACAGTAAAAATATGTCAATAAACTCAGCGGCCATCAATGCAGAGATGGTCAAATAAGCCATGATCTATCCCTCCTGTTGACTCTGACAGCACTTAAAAGAATCAAACTAAAGACACACGCACGCCCGCATTCATCGCAGCGTTACTTACAACAGCCAAGGCACAGGAGCAGCCCGTGTGTCCATCAACAGACGGCCGGGCGACCGTAACGGGGGCCACCTATGCAACGGAATGTCACTCAGCCCTAAGAAAGAAGGAAGCCTTGCCACGTGACAGCACGGAGGGATGCTGAGGGCGCCGTGCTGAGTGAACTAAGCCACACAGAGACAGACAAGTACACTAGAATCTCACTTACGTGTGGAAACTAAAAAACCAAGAAGCAAGCCAATCTCACGGACACCGAGAACAGATCGGGGTCAGAGGGCGGGCAACGTGGATGAAAGGGGTCAAAAGGTACAAACTCCCAGCTGTAAAATAAGCAAGTCACGGGGAGGTAAAGTACGGCACGTGAGTATAGCCAAAAGTGTCATGTATCTAAAAGTTGCTGAGAAAGCAGAAATCAAAAGTCCTCATTGCGAGAATGAACTCCCCTGCAGCTACGCACGGCGACAGATGTTAATCAGACTTTCTGTGGTGATCATTTCCCAAAAGATGAAAATACCGCTTCATGACGTTGTACACTTGAAACTAACGTCTTGTTGTATTAACCGTATCTTCCCTTTTTTAAAATCAGGCCGGGAGACCCCGGCTTTCAGTAACGGTTGCCTGGATGATCCCAACCGGGTCACGGGAAAAGCTGGTCCGAATATAAGGATGATTTGCTGCAGGCATCAGAAAAACAGCTCAAAAAAGTGAAGAATCACTGAGCCGGACTCAGGGGACAACAGAAGCCTGCGGAAACGAGGCTAGCGAACCGACACACGTGCACACACGTGTGCATGCACTGGTCTGGGAAACCCCGGGGCCACATCATGGGGGTAAGAGCAAGCCAGAAACTACTGCTCCGGCTTTTTTGAAATCATGCCAGTCCCTGAAAGTATTAATTAAGGATAACTCCGGTATCCTAGGCTTCCGATGCTGTGGGGACACCTGCAGAGCCCACCTGGACTCTCTCGAAGAAAGACGACATCATCTGAGGGCCCGATTCGACCAGCATTTCTGAAAGCACAACGTCCAGTACACGTGACAAACCCTAACCGGACACCCAGGGGGACGGGGACGCCTGGGCTGTCGGAGCCAAACTTTCCAAACGACAGGCCGCAGACCCCCAGGGGGGCGGGGCACGACCTTCTCAGGCAAAGGCGTGGGTTACTTTTTCAATGTTTTAACGTTGTATTTGGGGGGAAAACAAATTCAAATTTACAGAAAACTTACAAGAACAAGAATATGATTAAGAATACTCAGATTCACTTTCACTTGCATTATTTTTGGCTAGTTGGTTGGTTTGTCTTTGCTTTGTACCCCAATCCCCCCATCTGCATTGGACCCTGTTTGCTCCCTACTTGTCCTGTTGCTGGTCTGACCTCCGGCTTGTGCTCCACCCCCGCCCCCGCCCCGTCTCTGTCGGTCTCTGACTTAACATTCGAAAAGCCACGGATGTTCTTCGCCACAGTAAAAAAAAAAATTTAAAGAAGGAAGTATGATGATTTCAATAAAGGAAGAAAGAAAATTTAACACAATACAGCATGGTAAGTCCTCATGGCAAAGGAGAAACAGAAGAAGGCTTCCTCAATCTTATAAAATACATCCATGAAAACTAAACACTACTGCTAACGCCACAGTGATGAGGGGAGACCGGAAACTTCCTCCACGAGATCAAGTCCTCAACGGCAAGGGGGGGAGAAGGGGCGGGTCTCCATATCAGAAAAGACGGAAAGTGTCCTTATCGCCAGGTAACATAACCGATGGGCATCCATTTAGAAAGTTCTGAGAGACCCACCAAAACAAGCTTTTAAAACTGTTAAGTGGGGTTAGTAAAGTCATGAAATGGAATATCGATATAAGAAAGTCAACTATATTTCTAAATTAATAGTTGGATATTAGAATTTTAAACAAAAATACCATTTGCAATAGCATTTAAAAGCAGGAAATACTTAGGGATAAATTCAACAAAGTATTTGCAGTCTTCAGACACTAGAAACTATAAAACACTGCACAGCAAAATTTTAAAAGACATAAATAAACTGATAGCTATTACCTATTCATGGATCAGAACACTCAACATTGTTAAAATGCATATGAACTCGCCCCCAAGTTGATCTACGGATTCAGTGCAATCTCAATTGAAATCCCGGAAGGCTTTTTTTCTAGAGGCTGATACACTAATCCCAAAAATTACTTTGAAATTCAAAACACTTAGAGTAGCTGTTTAACTTTGAAACAGCAGATAAAATCTGAAGAAGTTACACTACTTGGTCTCCAAATAATTAAGAAGATGTGGACAAAGAGACGCTGGAACGTCCCTACATGGAACGGGGCAGAGGATCCGCACACAGACTGGCAAACGCATATGCGGCCGGCTGATTTCCAGCGAGGGTATCACGGGGCTTCAGTGGGGAATTTGTTCTCAATGAACACGTTGGAAACTTAGCAAAAAAAAAAAAATTATAGGAGAGAAGGGAGAAAGGGACAGAGAGGAAGGAAGGATGAAAGAAGGAGGGAAGAGAGAGAGACCAAAAAAAGGGAAAAAGAAAAGGAAAAGAGAACCTGGGTCCTCGCCTCATGCCACACACACACACACACAGGGGACCGGGCTGGAACTACAAACCTAAGCATAAAATCTAAAACTATAAATCTCCTACAAGGAAATACGGTACAAAAGCATTATGATTTTGGGTGGGGTAAAAAACAGGACTCAAAGGTCATGGGCGATAAAGTTAAAAATCGATTAACCGTACTGCATCAAAATTTAAAATTTTCGTTCCTCAAAAGGCAGAAAGTTAAAAAAGGAGATCAAATTAAAAGGCAAGCCAGACTAGAAGAAAATGCTTCCAAATATTTATCTGATGAGAGTCTAATGTCCAAAACATAAAAACAAACTCTTACAGTTTAATAATTAGAAGAGTCAACCTGATTGTTTTAAATGGACAAATGACTGGAATGGATACATCAACAAAGAAGATACATGAATGGTAAATAAGCACAAGAAAAGATGCTCAAAATATTCAGTGATTAGGGAAATGTAAATGAATCACAATGTGGTAAGTCCATACATTCACTGGAATGGCTAAAATTAAAGACCAACACTGCCAAATGTTGGCAAGAGTGAGGAGTGACCGAAACCCTCTCACACTGGTACGGGCAGCATGCGGTGACAGGATCACTTCCCACCACAACTTGTAAGTTTCTCACAAAATTAAACCTGCAGTCCCCCTGTGACCCCGTGACCCACTCCTGGATATTTAACCACATGAAATGTTAACTCACCTCCACACAAGGATCTGTATGTGAGTGTTTGTGGCAACTTTATTCGTAACAGCACGAACCTGGAAACACTCGAAATGTCCGTGAACAGGCGAACCGGTAACAACTTGCATCTACACCGCGGATCGCGGCTGGGGGCGCAGCGCCGACACTCACGGCACCACGGAGAACCCCCAGAGCAGCACGCTGCGCGAAAGACGCCCCGCGCCCTGCCGGCTGCTGCACCCTGGAATAAGCCAGCCTGCTCTACGGAGATGGAAAGTAGGTCAGTGGTTGCCTGGGAACAAGGGTGGGGAGGTTGACTGGGGTGCAGCACGCGAACACCTCCAGTTGTCATGGCAACCGCAGGCAGCCTGCGGGTGGTGGTGATTGGTCGGATGCACACCTTTGTCAAAACACATCAGCTGTACATTGAGAGGGGATGTGTTTTACTGTATCCAAATGATACCTCGAGAACTCCTGATGTTTCTATAAAGCAGCCCTAGGGGGGGAAAAAAAAAAAAGACGACCTTGGAAGTAAAAATAGTTAGACTGACGGGAACCGCTCGACACAAACCACGTGAGCCCGGAGACGACAGCACGACCTATTCAAAGTGCTGTGAGACTAAGTGCCAGCTTGGAGCTCTACTACCGGGAAAAGTATTTTTCCAAAACAGAAATGAAGCAAAGGCATTTTCAGCAAAAACTGATAACATTTACCTACAGCAAACACTATTACATAAAACACTAATGAAGGCAGAATAAAAGTGATCCCAGGTGGAAGAAGAGAAATTCAGGAAGGAATAAAAGAGCAAAGAAAAGGCAAATGCATGGGTAATAAAGTGGCTATTGACCATGTGAAATAACCCTGATAGAGTATTGATCTACACCGTAACAATGACGTATGCTTAGGGAATGTGGTTAACGGAATTAAAGTATTGTCAGGAACTGTCTGGAAATATGGCATAGTTACCAAATAATATTAGGCTTCGATAAGTAAGAAGAACGTGGAATTCTCCAGAGTAGCTCTGCCACAATGAGCACACAACTTCGCAGCTAACTGAGAATGTATTTATTACCCACCCTTTCCTTTAATCGATCTAAAAGAAAGCAAGGAAGGAATACAGAACAGGAACGATAAAGAGAAATCCCATAGTAAGGCCATGGATAAAAACACAAGTCACATTAGTAACAATAACGTCTCCTGAGCACTTGCTCCTCATGGGCTAGCCATGTCAAATCGTCCCGTAAAACCCTCACCACTCTGTGAAAGGAGGTACCACTCAGGGCCCAATCCGTCATTTGAACAAGCAAATTTTAACACAAATAATGATTAGCTACAAGGGAGGAAAGGTATCAAAGTCAAAAGAGAGCTCGAAGAGTGGGTGTGGAGACGGCCCCAAAGTGGGGCCCCTGGGCCAGGGCTGGAGGGGCCCGCGCGGGCTGAGGCTCCGTTTGTGTCGGGCACGCGAGGCTGCGGCCCCGGAGGCAGACATCATACAGAGCTGGACCGCACAGAGCTGGTCCGCTGTCGCCAGGCCGGCAGGCACACTTGGAGGCTCATGGGCACGCAGAGCAGATCAGCCTGTCCAGAGCCCACTCACCAGCAGGGCGGCGCCAGGTTTGGGGTGTGAGATGTCTGCACCCAGGGCCACAGGAAAGTCTCCCAGGCAAAGGAGGACCAGGCCGGGCTGGTGGGCACGCAGAGGGCAGAACAAGTCCTGGGGGCACACTGTCCAACTTGGAAAGACCCCAGACAAGAGGTCCCCAGGTCAGGCGAGGTCTGAGAGCTCACTGAGGGCTCTGCACGCTTGGGTTCACAGCCAGGATGGAGCGACACTGCTGCCCCCCCACATCGCCACTGCACCCGGAGGGCTGCAGAAGGAAGACAGAACTGGGCCTAAAGGAGGAGGAGGAGGAGGAGGAGGAGGAGGAGGCCCTTCCTCCCGCAAGGTCCCTGCAGCGCCCTCTCCTGACCAAGCTGAACATCACCGCCAGGCAGGAAAAAGTCCCAGGGCAGGCGGTGAAGCGCGCCGTGGGGACCTGGAAGCAAACATCCGCGACCGGCCGAGGCAGGTCCTACAGGCACCCCACTGCACAAATGAGGAAACGGAGCCAAGTGACACCACTAGTGCGATAAATGACGGCGGGAGGCGAACGCAGACACAGGGTTGCTTCCCGGCACCCGGCGCGAAACAGCAACACCCCAACGCGAGTGGGCCGCAGACACCCGGGGGCGTGTCGCTCCCGTTACGGGGAAAAGCAGCTGAGAAAGGAGTCGAACACAGTTTACGCGAATCCACTAAGTACAACACTCACAAGGGTCGGCGCTTCCCAGAGATGTTGCTGGGGGGGTGTGAGTCGGGTTCTACCGCGGAACAGAGCCAAGGGCAGGTGCGCATGAAGGGGCTTGCTGCGAGGCCTGGGGGGCAAGCCGCAGGCTCCCCGCGGGAGCGGAAACCCCTGTGCGCCGGCAGCATTTCTTCTTCCCCAGGAAACTCTGCTTCTGGCCTTAAGGGCTCTACGTTGAAGAGGCCGGACCCACCGGGTCCGCTAGGATACCCCCTTCCCTTAAAGTCAGCTGGCTACGAATGGCGACCATGGCTGCAGTGTCCCGGACGCACAGCCCGGGACGACCGCCCGGTCGAGCTGACGCATTCAGGTGACCCGCACGAGTGTCGGAGGATGCTTCTGGAGGCGCAATTCTTCCAAAGCACATAAGCAGCCTTTAAAAACATCAACAGCCAGCACCCTCCCTCCTGGAAACGGACCGGGGGGGGACATCCAGAAGACAAAAATTCAAGTATTACTAAGAACAGCAAAATATTTAGCAATCCCCTAACTGGCTTCAATGGGGAAATTAAGTAAATGGCGTGAACATTCATCTGAAGAAGCAGTGAGGGGCCATCGAGGGGTTTACAGAAAGTTTGTGGTCACCTCCATAAATGCCTCTGATATAACATGACGCCCCAACGGAGAGAACGGACGAACGTCCGAGGACAGAACACTAACTGCCACCAGAAACAGCATAAACAGTGGTCCCTGACATTTCGTTCGCCATTTTCCAACAGTGACCTGGCCGCCCATTTTGAAATACGCAAAGTGACATGAAGAAAAAACGTTCTGAGCAGACTAGGAAGCACACCTAAAAGAGGGGCGTCGCGCCCACAGTTAGGAGGGGGCTTTGTCCCGTTACAGACCCCGCGTCTTCTGGGGGCAAAGACCTATGCCCACCTTTAAGAGGGAGGAGAGGACTGATAGTGGGAAAAGCACACCACCTGCCACCGGGGAGATGCCCCAAACAGGCGTGACGTTTCCCGACCCTGGGGAAGCCAACGTTAATAAGCTGCCCCTGGAAGAAGTGCAGTTGCCCCGGCCTCGCCCTGCCGCCTCAGCTCAATTTCATGGTGCGTGACTCTCTTCTGTATTATTGCCACTCAGGCGCCAGAGAAAACAAACAGAAGCAAGGCTATTGCTGTTAACAGATGTTTTAAGAAAGAAAAAAAAACCCAGACATTTTTCTTACAGTTTCAATGGGTTGTTTAGCATCGGTGGTGCCCACGTTGGTGGAAAATGCTTAGTTACACTGCTTCCGTTTCGATTTCAGGTAAATTCACTCTCTCTCCTAAGGAAGAGCCATGAGCAAGAAGCAGAGTGGGGAAATGTCCCCAGCGATGGCTGTCACCTGATGCCCAGGGCCCCTGCACTCAGAGCTGGGACCCAGTTAGTGAGTTCTTCCCAGCAGGGGTCCCAGAGCAGCCACTCAGAAGTCTCTGAGGGACCTGCGGGTGTGACGGGGAGACCAACCCACCAACCCCGTCCCATCCCCGTCGGGTTCCCAGAGGAGGCGGCCGCCTGTCACCCGTCCCCGCACGAAACAAAGAGCACTTCCAGCCATGGCCTGAACCCCAAGACACAGGCCTCCACAGGGCCCCTGGGCCTCTGGCCACGGACAGGTAAAGGGAAGAGGCCCGGGGGCCCCCAAAGGCGCTTTGGGGAAGAAAGGCAAGCTGGGCCTCCAAATCCTCCTGAACGACCCGCTTCCGTTTACCCAGTTGTGTGTTTGGGGGTTAAGAGAACTGGTTTTAGAGGAAAAAAGTCTTCAAAAAATACTGCATTGGGATTCAAGCCTTTTGGGTAGGTTTCTGCAGGGGGAGGAAACCATGAAGGACATTTACGACGGGGCTGCTTTTTACGCTTCACTTCATTTCGTCCCCTAGGTGGGCCGGCAAAGAAAACCCCACTTCACAGGTGTTCAGAGCGGGTCCTCCGACTCGGTTCACATGGCTGGTCAGAGGTGGGGGTCCCCCACGGGCCCCAGTCTCCACTTCCACACCCCAGGCTGCACTGGCTCCAGGAAGCCCCCTTCTCCTGGGTCCAGAGACTCTTTCCGGGTCACCCTGGGGGAGTGGGGTGTGTGAGGCCCCGGGGTCCGGAAGATGCAGCTGGCGGCCCAGCCAGGGGACGCCCGTGGGAGCGACACGCGCGGGCACTGCACGCACAGAAGCAGCGCCCAACTCACCTGCGTTGAAAGAAACCCCGTGGAAATCTCCGCCCGCTGCTCGGTTCGTCACGATTCCCATAATGTGTCTTCTCTGTATGTGTCCCAGGGGTGCGAGGTTTATTCCTACTGGGGGTGTCACTGTTCCTTTCCCCGCGTTCATGTGTTGTTTGCAGAGTAACTGTACAGGAATAGTCTTTGTCACAAAGAAACGAGCTTTCTCATTGATCTTGCAACGCATCCCTCTCCTTGCTCATCTTGAGACCAAGGTGGGCACTAATGACTCCAACTGGTGGTGCTCAGGTCACCGGCTCTGCGTTAGCCTCGGCCGCCAGCCCTTCGCGTGACTAGCTTAACCCACAGAAGGCCTGCCGGGAGGACACGGCGTTGTCCCTCGTGTAAAGGTGAGGGGACAGGTCTGAGGAGTTTAAGCGACTTATTCGAGGTCACACAGCTGATTAGCAGCGATATCAAGAAGCACTTCTCACCTATAAGAAAAACCCCACTGCGCGCTCCACGATAAACACCAACTAACAGCCAGCACCAGTGAGAGAGTGTGATTAATAACATCGATACACGTGGTTCCGGTCCCTGCTTCTGGCACCGGGCTCCTAAGGCCTCAGGGGGTCTTAGGTGACACAGCAGTGGAGGTGTCTTCTTACGTTAATGAGGTGACTTTTGAGGAGTCCCTGCGGGTCAGAGCAGGGCAGGAGAACCGGCCATGTGATTGGAGGGTTAGATGTTTCAGTCCCACCCCTAACCTCCGACCTCTGACCTCCGGGGAGGGGAGAGGGTCCAGAGGAAGAATCAATCTGCAAGGGCCAATGATTTTAATCAATCACATTACGTCCTGGGACCCTCATAAAAACCCAAAAGGATGGGGTTCGGAGAGCTTCCAGGTGGGTGAGCACGTGGAGACTCGGGGACAGTGGCGCCCAGTGAGGACACAGAAGGTCCACGGCCTCCCCCACACCTCGCCCCACACATGTCTTCCCCCGGCTGCTCCAGAGTTCTGTCCTTTAAAAATAAACCGCTGATCTAGGACATCAACTGCTTTTCCGAATCTGTGAGCCGCTCTAGCAAAATAGCCAAACCCAACGAGGGGGTCGTGGGAACCTCAGCTCTGCAGCCGGCTGGTCAGGAACCCAGGTGACATTCTGGATTTGCACTCCGCACTGGAAGTGGAGGCGGGTCTTGCGGGATAGAACCTTCCTCTGGGGGACCTGAGGCACCTCCAGGGAGACACGGCGTCAGAACTGACTTGAACTGCAGGACAGCCCGCTGGTGGCAGAGCATCACGTGTGAGCTGTGGGGCAACCCCCTGCAGACACACTGGAACCGGGGTCAGGATTTTCACCCAGTGTTGGGGGCAGCAGAGAGTGGGGGGGCGGCGGCAACGCCCACCGTGAGCCCCAGCTCCGCATTCTCCAGAGATGTCTGAAGAGTATATTTTTAAGTCAAATCCCCTGATGAGTTCAACGTCGGCCCAAATTGAAGGGAAAAACACACTCTACGAGACACACAAAACAGGCTCGTGGACGAACCAATTTGCCACCTGGACCCAGGTGCTGCCACTGTTTCAGTGCCAGGCAGCATTTGTCCCTGGGGTCGCACAGCCCAGGGGGCCTGGTGAGCTCCAAAAAGCAGGACCTTCTCCCACCCGGCCTCACGGAGGCACGGGGCCGGGCCCTCCCCGCCTGGGAGTCCGAGAGTGCCCCCGGTGAGTCACTCAGCGCCTGAACGCCTCCAATTCATCACCGCCGCTTTTATTTTTTGAAAACGATTAAGTATCATTTTCTTTCCCTTTTCTAGCAAGATCCAAGTGACAGCCGATCCATCAGCTTGTCTGCCGCTGTTTAACTACAGCCCTCTGCATTCGTTATTGCCTACTTAAACCGTTCTTTTAGAAGGAAGGATAACTTAATTCTGCCTCCTGATAGCAGGGAAATTAAATAGCGGGTGTTGAAGTTCTTCCGACGCGACGCCAACAGATGGCCCACAACACTGAGCCAGAAGGACGGAAACCCAGGGTGAGGCGCCCGGGCCCGCGTCTGGAAAACTCAGGAGGTTAAAGGCCTTTGAACCTCGCGCACGCAGCTGCCAACTGGTGCAGGTGCTTCAGAGGGTGATTTGGTAACAACGGCAAAACCGAAGATACAGCTCACCCAAGGGCAAGGCGGCCGGTCGTGACCACAGGCCCTGGAGCTTGGGCTTCACCGTGGGTTGCGCCAGCCCCTGGAAGGACGCGGATTTTGCATGGCAACCCAGGAAACCCTCACACGTGAAGCCCCACACGGAAGCGTCCCGAACTGGTTCTCCTTATTATGTGCTGGGGGCCCTGGGCTTTTCTCGTTGATGATAATCTGCTCAATCCGCCTTTCATTTACACATGTCCTGACTCATTAAGAGTCTGCAGCTCCCATGGAAGTACCGCCGCCCCAGAGCACCGGGGCGGACAGGTGGGACTTTACGTACGCAAACAGGCACATGGTCGACAAGAACGAGAATTCTGAACATCGACAGGAGAATGACTACATAAATTATGAGCTGTCTGTAGTATGGAATATCATTCATCAGGGGAAATAAAGAACTAGAACTACACGTAGGGACAGGGCTTACTTCAGGAGCTCGTGAGCGGAGCCAGAAAAGCAGGTTCCGGAATGAGTCTTTGAGCACAGTGCCAGTTATATGGCTTGAAAACATGCCAACACGGCGTCTACGGGAAGCACCTTAGTTAGTGCTGCGAGGACAAACACCACAGACTGGGGGGCTTATAAACAACAGACATCTCTGCAGACTAGGGGCTGGATGTCCACGGTCAAGGTGCAGGCAGAGTCGGGGTCCGGTGAGACCCACTTCCTGGTTCACGGCGGCCGCCTCTCCTGTGACCTCACGGGTGGGAGAGTGAGGGAACTCCCTGGGGTTCCTATGATCAGGGCACGCACCCCATAATGAGGCCTCTGTTCTCGTGACCACACCACCTCCCAGAGCCCCCACCTCCTAACACCATCGCCTTGGGGGTTAGGGTTTCAGCATGTGAGTTGGCGGGGGCAGAGGGGCACGGGCATTCGGACCACAGCAGCACCTATGTGGTAAAATCCAACCAACTTTCCTAAGAGGGATAAACACATAATTTGGGACAGTGAGGGAGAAGGAGGAGGCCATAGGGAGAGGGCTGTCCGTTGCTGCTTTTGCTTTAAGCCCTGCAGCAAATTTGAGGAAATGCCCACCTGGGACGAAGCTGGGAGACAGGCCGATGGGCGCCTGTAACAGCAGTCTCTGTATTTTAAAGTGTCGTCGCCCAAAGAGGGGGTCACGGTCGGCATGGACAGCGATAAATCATGTTGACAGGGTGTACCCTTGATGTGACAGGATGAAGCTGGCACTTTGCCTCCTGGAACCTATAACCCCATCTAGTCAAGAGGGGAAACCCAGGTAAGCCGCAGTAGGGGACAAGCCCAGGGTCCCTGGCCGGCCCTCCGCAAAACGGCCCAGCTCGCCAAAAGCGAGGAAAGGCTGAGAAGTGGGCACGAGAGCCCGGGGGACCTAAGGCGACGCGACCCTGGCACAGAGGAAAAAGATGGTCGGTGAGAACTAAAGCAATCCGAATAAAGCATTACAGAGTTTAGTATCGAGGTCGATCCGTCAGTTGTAACGCATGTACTACACTAATACCAGGTGTTCACCCCGGGGCGGGACTTGAGGGGGTGTGAGGGGACGGTTAACATGCGGAACCTCTGCACTATCTGCTCGGTTTTTCTGTAAATCTAAAACTGTCCTGAATAATAAAGTCTACTAATTTTTTTTTTTAATGTGACCATCTGGTAAGACAGAGGACCACCACCAGGAGAGGGAGGGTACACACCCCTCCTGCAAAAGTGTCAGGCTGCTGAACGCTCCAGCTCGGGGACAGGCTGCGAATGGCCCGCGGTCCCCAAATAGGCAGCCACGTTGAGCTGGTACCTATGGGAAGCAGGACACGGCACTGGCCACGGACCTGGATAAAACCGAACCAAACATCCATTCTGAAGACACAGAGATTTCTTCTCAGACAGAAAGAGAAAGCGGACCGGGCTTGACACCTTTCACGGGGGTTTAAAGGTTTGGTGCTGGAACTGAGGCTCCACGGCGGGTAGGCAGCGGTCAGTGAAGACTCTGAAATCGCAAAGAACGTCCCCCGGCAGCTGTGAGCCCTGAGGGTGGGGGCACGGGGGCGGCACCCAAGCAAAGGTGCGTTTGACTGCTTCCGTCGAAGGCTGACGCCGGACCAGAGGAAGGTTTCATGGTTTCGATGGCTGATTCGGTCAATGACATAATGTAGTTATTATTATTAATAACTATGTCCCATAAAGGTAAATAAATATGTCAAAATAATTATGTGAAAATAAAATGTTGATTTAGGAGTGGCTGGCATTCCTAACAAACACCAACATTAGAGACCAAATTAAGAGGCTTCCCATTGGTGCCAACTTTGCAAGTTACCCTCCGTCAGTGTCATTAATGCCCCCTCCCCTCCCCGTCAGAAATTCACCACAGAGGCTCTGGTTTCAAACCCGCACGACGGCCGATCTTTGGAGAGAAAGTCTCCGCTCCCCTCTGACCCCGCCTCCGCCTGCTGAGGGGCGACAAGCGCCAGACCCCACGGGAGACCTAGAGTCCACAGTCCGTAAGGAGGGGCGCGCCAGAATCTAAACGGCAGCGGGGGTTTCAGAGAGAAACTCTGCTCTCCGTTGATAGTTCCATTTCACGAACCCGGCAACGCCTGCACTCGGCAACGCGGCGACTCAGGCTGCGCTTGCCGGAGCCGTGAACGATAAAAATAAAGCTCTAGCTGGGCACCTGGCGGGGCCGCCCAGGTCCTGCCAAAGCACCGCTGGCCCTGCGCGGAGCGTCGCGTAAGCACCACGCCCCTCTCCGTCCGAGGCAACGCTGGTGCTGAGAGAGGCGTCTGGGGACGAGAATTGCCTGACATCTATTTGCAGAGTGCCAACTAAGTGCCAGGTGCTGTTCTAGAATCTTAGACCGGCTCCCAGCCATAGCTACGTGAGCCTCGCCGTCCCCGTCTGTGGGTGGGACTGTCCTCTCCACAGGGATATTCTGATGATCGAGGGGGATCGTGTACAGCCAAGGACCTGGCCCACAGTAGGTTTTCAATCCACGCTGCATTTAGTAGGCTCTGCTCCCTGTGAGACAGCCCCTCCCCATCAGCACGTCTCCCAGACTCCAAGTGGTCCCGGCCAGGGCCCCCCTTCACAGATGCTTTATATGCTAGGACTCCAGCCACTACCCAGTTTCTGCCTTAAAGAACATTCTGGAAGACTAATACAATCCAGTGTCAATGTTATATAAAGAATGGCTACTCAGGCCATCTTTCCAGAAATGTTTATTTTTAAAAGCACTTTTAAACTCCTACTCATCCTTTAGGGACCAGGTCAAACGTCGCCGCCCCTGAGATGCTCTTCCGGGTTCTCCTCTACAGAACACACTGCGTCCCCCTCCTGGTCCCTAGCTCCTTGGTCTCTTATCCTAGAACCATGCAGAGCGCTCCCTGCTGGTTGGGCTTCTCCATCTCAACATCTCTCTCTTGGACCAGTGTTTTGAGCATCTTAGGAGAGAGAGTGAGCCCTGCTTCTAAAAAGGACTGTGAAAGTCCAGCCAGTTGTCTAGACCTGCTGAGACAGGCGACAGGGAGCCACCAGGTCGTGATGAAAGGAGCGTTTTGAGATCAGCCTGGCAGCTGGTAGGAGCAGGGGTTCGTGGGGAAGGACCACAGCCAGGGGCCTGCAGGCAGCCCCAGGGACCTTCAGGAAGGATCTGCAGGTCACCAAGACACGGCGCTCGGCCAGGGAGGCTCCCCTGGTCAGCGGGATCCCGGGCGTCAGGCGGGACACGTACGCTTTGTTTTTTACCAACAGCGCCCAAACATGCAAATGTGGGTTTTTCCTTCTTTTTGCTCCAAACCATCCCTCTTGAGAATTAGGAAAACTTCTTAGTCATTAACATGTAGGCACTTTGAAACCCATCAGTTTATTCCAGACAGGGTATCACTACTCAAAAACACATATTTGATTAAGAGAATGAAAAGGCAAGTCGAAGAGTGGGAGGAGGCGTTGGCAGATCACACGGTCGACGAAGGACTGGTAGCTAAAATACGCAAAGAGCTCTCGGCCACGACAACGAGAAAACAAACAGCCCAAGTAAGAAATGGGCAAAAGGTGAGAAACACGCCTTGCCGAAGAGGACATGCAGATGGGAAATAACCGCATGGAAGATACTCCAAATGCTACGTTAGTAGGGAGTGGCAAATTAAAACACCGGTGAGATACCACTACACACCCATCAGAATGGCTCAAATCCCAAAGAGTAAGAGCCAAATCCTGGTGAGGATGTGTGGCAGCAGGGACACCCACACGACGCGGGTGGGAATGCAAAATGACGCGGCTGCAAGCCGGGACAGCTTGGAGGTTTCATAAAACTCTAAACGTGCACCCGTCCTGTGCGACCCAGCAATCACAGTTCTTGGTATTTACCCAAAGGAGTTGAAAACTTTTGCCCACAAAAAAAAAAAAAAATGTGCGTGGATGTTTACAGTAGATTTACTCATAATTGTCAAAACTTGGAAACAACCAAGACGCCCTTCAGCGGGGGACGGATAAGTAAACTGTGGTCCATCCAGGCAGTGGGAGGCTATTCGGTGCTGAAAAGAAAATGAGCTATCAAGTCTTGCAAAGTCACGGTGGAGCCTTAAATGCACATTCCTCGTGGAAGGACCCAGCCCGAAGGGGGCACGCTCTGCGCAGCGCCAGCCGCGTGGCCTTCTGTGGGAGGTGAAGCCACGCCGACAGCAGAAAGAGCGGCGGGCGGCAGTCGCCATCGCTGCGGGGGCGCCGCTGCTCTGACGCGGTGCTGGAGGGACGCACCGGCAGGAACATGCCACAAAAGCATCAAAAACTCAGTTCCATCGTGTCTTTTGACCCATTCGCCGCTAGCATGCTCTCCTAAAGATTACCTACAGGAATATTTAACAGATACTTTATGTTTAAAGAAAGAATGTTTAAAAAGGGGGAAACTGAAACATCACGACAATAGCAGCAACGTTCAAAGGAGGACAAAGATGAAACATGTGAAAGAAGAGGTTCTACAGCTAATGTATCAATGGAATGTTACACCGCTATTAAGGGTTCCATTTAAAAGTACGAGTCCCCTGAAAGGCCCCATGAATCCTGAAACTGCTAGAAAGAGCTACTTATGTGTGCCTATGTGTATCTTAAGAGGAAGAGGCCCACCACTTTTTATGTGTTTTTCAAAGGGGTTGGTATTTATTGTTAAGAGTTAAATAGTGTCATACACTTATTCTACCTGATTACAGAAAAGAGTTCTCAAAGCTAAAGCAATTCTACTATGGATACAAATAATATGTTAGTGTATATACATGTACGTGTGAATACACACACGCAAACACACATCAACTTAGGAACCATGCCGACCTCTGACTCACACACGGGTTCAGGGATGACCTTTACTTCTTCATTTTACTGAGCTGTGTTTCCCAAATTTCCCACAACTGACCAGCTCTGGCTTTTGAAGGAAGGAGCCGCTTTGTGCCAGCAGCAGGCACTCACAAAGGGTTTCCCGCTGGTTAGAAAATGAGGTGGAGTGTTTTTAAAATATTTCTTTTCTCTCTTTTCTTCGGCTGGCCTGCGCCCGCTGGCGCAGCGGGGGCCCGCCCTTTCCTGTAGGCGGACGCGGTCACCTCGCTCCAGCACAAACCGCAGGCGCGTCCGATCACAGTTCGGCCCCGCCGCGGCGGCTGGCACTCGGAGCGCTCCGAGGCTCTAACGGAGTGGCCAATGCTCTTGCACATCCAGGGACTGTATGTTTCTAAATCCATCATTTTCAAATCCTAAAAATGTTCAAAACACAACACTTTTGTCCCCTCATGGTGCTTAAATTCCTCAATATTTGTGATTCTCAACTCGGGTCGCCCATTCAAATCGCCAGGGGCGTTTCCTTTAAAATGCCCACGCCTGGGACCTGCTGGTGGAAACGGCCGAGGACAGCGCACTTTTCCAGTCTCCTCGGTCATGCTGATGGACATCCACCACTGCAAAGCCTTGGCTTGTTCATTCAGCGAGCAGTCCCCACCCCTGCATCGGCGTCCAGGGCTGCTGTAACAAATGCCACAAACTTGACGGCTTGAAACAAGAGAGGTTTATTCGGTGCCCATCTGGACACCAGAGCTCCGCCCGCCCTCCTGAGGCTCGAGGGCCTTCTGGTGCTCCCCGTGGTTCCTGGGCTCAATGGCTCGGGCAGCACCCCTCTCATCTCTGCCTCCGGCTCTGCGGTGCCTTCTCCTCTATGCATCTACCTCACGAGGACACGTCAGCAGATGGTGGGACCGCCAGGTCATCTGGGATGACCTCAGCTCACAGCCCTAGCCGGGCAGCTGTTACTGGGAGCGCCGTCCTATCCACCACAAGCTTCTGGGTTCAAGCCCCAGGCCCGGCACGTACTGGAGGCAGTCGATCGACGTTTTTTTCTGTCTCTCCCGTTTCCTCTCAGCAATAAACATTTCCTCAAGTGAGGATTATAAAAAGTTATTTTAATTGTATTTGCAAAGACACTTTTCCAAATCAGGTCACACTCACAAGTCTAGGGGGCTGCAAGAGAGACACATCTTTTGAGGGACCACCCTTCCGCCCACTCCAGCTCAATCTGCCTCTGTCACGCGGCCTCCCACCGCTTTGCTCTGCGTTTTCAGTCCACCTGGTGGCCGGTTTTCAGTCCACCTGGTGGCCGGCCTAGGCGAGTGGCTCAGTGTGGGCTCTGAAGGAAGGCTGCATTGGCTCCTTCGGGTTCCGGGCCACGGGGGGTCACGGGAGTTGTGCCTCGGTGTACACAATCCGTTACATGGGAGCGACCGCAGCTGTCTGCCTGGCGGGGCTCTCACGCTTCGGGTTTTTAGAGGTTTGTGTTCCTGAAAGGTTTATCGTAGTGCCGGGCACGTAGGAAGCATTATATGGTTTTTCGTTTTCTAAAAGAAAATAAGGGATAAACGACAGAATCACATAAAGTTGTCCTCAAAGTCACACAAAAACACGCCCCCTGTTCTTTCACTTCTCAATACCAGCTCTCACAGATGGAAGGAGCCCAGCGCAAACTGGGTCTGGAAGAAAAAAACAACTTTTCTCAGAAACAGAGGCAGCTGTTACTATCATTGAACTGTCTTCGTTCTTTTTTTTTTCTTCATTTTTTTCCAGTCACAAGAAGTCTTTATTTCGTTTATTTTTGTGTCCCCCCCCACCACCATTTTTTATTCCCCTCCTCCCACCCCTTCTCCTCTGAAAAGCACAGGCTGTCGTCTGTGTCTGTGGGCTACAGTTCTGTCTTGTTTATTCTTTGGGAGCTTTTCTTTTTAGATTCCACCTATAAATGAAAACACATGGTACCTGTCGTTCTCTGGCTCATTTCACTGAGCACAACGCCCTCTTCGGGGGGTCCGACGGTTGGGGGTCCAAAGCTTTGGCGTCTCTGGGACAAGAGTTGTCTTCGGCCACATATTACACACACAAAACACTGATGGCAACTGGTGAGCAAAAATAAAACGTTTTAGATGAATTTACGATATTGTGCTGGGCCGCGTTCGTGGCCCTCCTGGGCTGCGGGGCGGGTGCCCTGCCCAGGTCCAGCCACGTTGTCACGAATGGCAAGATCTCACTCCTTTTTATTGCTGAATAATATTCCATTGCATGTATATGTGTCTGTGGGTAGATAGGTAGGCGATTTTCTCCTTTTTCTTCTTTAACTCGGATAAGAATCCTGAAGTGCAGTGAGAGATGCAGCCTGGTTCACGTGTCACAAACCCATGCGATGATGTGCGACGCCGTGGCTGTCTTCCGCTGACATCACTTGTTGCTTAATGTTTGTTTCTCCAAAAAACAGCAAGGAGTTAGTCAAGCGAGTTCAAACGGCGACACCTCCCCCTGCTTGGTGGGTTGTATTCTCTGGGTTACTGCACTGGGCTCTAGGTTGTCAAACGTGGTCAACATTTGACTTTGACCTTGATTTCACCGAGAGTTGGGTGACAATGACGCGGGCTGTTCTGTGTCTGGAGAAGAATCTGCTTTAGGGTTTTATGAGCCTTTCCATCGATGGAGAAGCAGAAACTACTTCCATAAAGACCACTGAGCCCCCCTCCACCTCTGTTCCAATTCTTGGATGCAAACGAGTTCTGTATTGGGGATGCCAAAAACACCTGAAGTTGCAGCTTGTTTCCGAGGTCTGGGTCCCACCGGCCGGGGAGAAACCCTTCAGGGACAACCCTCATCTCAAGCCCTCCAGCCTGGCACGGTTTCCACGCAAATGGTCTCTCATCTCGCTTTCATTTCCTTTGGTCCCGTGTTATCTGTTCTGAACACTTTCAAATTTGCTTCTTTGTTTAATCTCTTCTCTCCTCTTCTGGCAACACCAGTCTTTATCTGCTGGTTTTCATCTTTATCCCTCACATTTCCTCACAATGAGCGTTCATTAAAATATTTCAAATTAAGACCTTCCCAGCCTTGCCAGTTGAGCTCATAGGCTCTTCCCATACAACACACTTTTCATTCTTATCACAGAATTTCAGGCAGTTTGTATATTACATTCTATTAAAACTCTGTTCCACCCAAGGTTGTCGCAATTCAGAGACTACAGCTTTCTGCGGGAGGTTTGGGGAGCGGTATATTCACATATTCCCTTTGTTAGCCAGCGAGCACGTCCATGAGCTTGTATTTCATACCTCATTTGATATCACAATTCCACAAAAAAGTACAAACAGCAGCAATTATTTATTCTGATTAGGGAATGGGCTCATAGGACATGAGACGAGCTGTGTGTGCTCCTCTGGTCCCGGGGGGTCAGAAACTGGGGGTCGGGGGGAGCAGAGAAAGCGCTGGAAGGCGAGTAGTCGAACAATTACGTCGCTGCTTATGTGACATTTCTTCTCCTGTAGCCACCCATCTCTTCTAAAGAGAATGCAAAACCGATGTCCACAAAACCAGAAGTGATTTCCACAGCCTGTGTTTTTCCTTGAATTTAAAACACAGCCACTGGGTTGGTCTAACATGTCCATAAAATTCCTTTCCTGCGCGCAGAGCTCCGTCCCGCCACCAAGCCCGGCCCACAACTTCTGGGGGTGTGAGTCCAAGGACCCACGCGGACGCCCCCCCTGCACAACAGGAGGCTACGGTGACCGGCCGGCCACGTCCTGTGTGGCGCCCCGAGCACCCGTTCCCCAGAGAACCTTCTCCCACACTCTAAGCCCACGCGGCTCAGGTGGGTCCATCCGGCCCCCACTTCCAGAGCTACTGGCTATAGAGACAGGTCCGTGGGGTCCGTGATCCACGGTACACCAAACAGACGCAGTGACAGCCCCCCGGGCTTTGCACAGACCCGATGGGGAAAAGCAGTGCTCTCCCAAGGGAAGCGAGGAGCGCCGGGGGACCACCTGCCACCAGGAGGAAAAGCCTGCCAGAGGGGGTGCCCACCCAGAGGAAGGACAAGAGTCTGGTAGCTAGGAGTGCTGCTCGAGCACCTGGGCCCGGCACCCCCGACTCCTCCACGTGCACGAGGAGCCTCGGGGCCCTTCAAGCTTGGACTTTGCTAGTCCAAAGTTGATGGAATCATCTGGACAGAGCCGACCTGATGGGCACCCCGGCCACCAGGAGGACATCTCCCGGGGGGACAGCACCCCCGCGGTCCAGGCGCAGAACAGAGAAGGAACCTCGGCCCGTGACAGGCAGCAGCTCTGAAGAGGGTGCAAACACTGCCGCCACGCACAGTTCTCGCTTTCTTCCCTG
>PVJD01003360.1:0-165726 GCA_004026545.1 Mormoops blainvillei
AGGAAGGAAAGGGAAAGAAAGAGGTAGAAGGCTCTGGGACGAAGGTAGCCCTGGAAGAGACGCCCTGGCAGGTCAAGGAGGCAGACAGGCAAGAATTCCAGGGAGGGATATTCATCAAGGATGTACAGGTCCTCTCTGACTACAGGTGAGACAGAGTGCTTCTGGCTTATGGGACCAAGTGGAATCAATTAAAGTAAAAAATATATATAATTATATCTATAATATACAATAATATATTTATAAATAATAGTATATGAATAATTATATATTTATAAATTATATATATTTTTTTTCCCCCTAGTTCTCAAGCTTCCAAATGTCAGCCTTCCCGTTTGAGTCAGGCCGTGGGACCACACAGAGGACCTGCTGCCTGTTCCGGCCTCTCTGCCTCTGGGCAGCTGTTGAGGGCAGCTGTTGAGGAGAAGCAGCAGTGAGCGCCCACCCTTTTCTGCACGTGGACACAGCAGGCTTCGTCGGGTTCCCCCACCTTTTGCTGCCTCCGATGATGAATGCAAGGCCTCAGGCAGTTTTCTGTTCTCAGTTTTAAAGTCCATTGGTCCGCAAAGACCAGCTCATCGGCAGACTCGCAGCACGCAGTCAAACAAGTCTGGGGAAGCGCTGCCGCAGGCCCTGAGATTTCTCCTGGGGGACTTTCCTTAGGTCTGCTGACTGCCTGCCCGGCTCTGGGATGGCTGCTTCATTGCTTCAGTAATAAGAAAACTTTTCTGACTATATATAACCCGAACTGTTTTTTTCTCAAGAGAAATCCATATGGGAATACAAAACCTCTCCCCCCACCACTAATGTGTACTCAGTCAAGTACAAAAATACGGAGAGGTGCAGGTTAGCGTGGGGAGACAGGTATCAGTCTAAGAAAGAAGCACCTTTGGGTGTATTTTGTAGAATACCCGTTAGTTCTTAAAATGTAGGGATCTTGGATGTTTCTAACGGCGCCAAGAAAACAAGATCTCTTCCTACTAAAATGCACAATACTGGACATTTAATAATTCTCCACAGCCATTCTTGAACTTGAAAAGTTACACAGACCTCAAGCAAACAGCCCACAGTGAAGAATGTAAAATAGTCTTCTGTTTTCAATTCAAAGTCTTGGTGAAACATTAGTTATACAACCAGTTAATAAACAGTCTGTAAGAGAGATCTTTGAGTAATCACCAACTCAAAGGCTGGAAGTTCAATGCAACTTGAATTCAAACCACTGATATACTGAAGTGACTATTACTCCCAGTTTATACATGAGAATGCTGAGGCCTGGAAAGAGTAAGTACCATTCCCAAGTTCACTAGCTAATCAGTAGGAAAGCTAGGGCTCTAACATAACAACAATCTATGCTAGCGAATGGGCCTACTTGTATGACTTCCGCCTCTAAACACACCACACATACAGAGCAGCGGCCATGACCTCTTAGCTTTCCTTCCCCTCTTGTTTAAGAACACTGAACCGACACATGGCATTTTCTATCTGGTTTGAAGGTCATGCGACATCACACAGAAATAAAAAGGTATACAGAATGTGACAAGGGGGACCATTTTATTTTCAATCAAAGATATGAGTACCATTCACTCATTTGTTGAAGTACAGCCTAAATACATGATAGAACTTTTTTTTAAAAAGCACTTAGGTGTCTGAATCTTCGAGTTCTTACCAAAATTCTAACAGCCTGTGACCAAATAATTTTTCTGAGCCATTTTCCTGACGTACACATCGGAGACACTGAAGCGTTGCCTAAAGTTCTATGTGCCTGCGACTGGAGTCTGTTAGAGAACTTGGGATGGCAACCCAGACATCAGGGCTCTCCTAACCCATAATTGCAAGGAGTTGTCTCTAATCGGCCAAGACTGAGTAAGGTGCCTCCCCAGCACCCCTTAGTTCTAACACAGCACTTACTCTGTTTCGACATAATCCATTTATCTAACTCGTTGAACTGTAAGTTCCCTAAAGACAGTGTCAGAGTCGTTTCACCGTCCACTAGAGGGAGGGCAGCATACTGGTCGCTGACTCTGAAGTTAGATGGGTCTGCATCTCGGACAGCTTTGTGTCTTCGGGAGAGTTGCCCAACCGTTCTCCCCCTTCAATTCCTCACAAGTAAAATGGGGACACTAATGACACCCACCACATAGAATTACTGTGAGATTAATGTAAGGTAAGACACACGAAGCATTTAGAAGGCTACCTGGCACATCATTAACAATGAAGTCAGGTACTATTATCACCAGTGTCTAATGGTTTCTGGCATTTGGTAGCTGCCCAAATATTTGCTAAATAAGTGAGAGACATATAAATAAATTATTTCTACCGGAACCCACAAAGAGTCCAAATTAATGACAAAAACCTATGACTTCATCAGTTTGTTTCATTCAAAATGAGGTGCTTTTTTTTTTTTTTTTTTTTACCTAGATTCAATCTCCTTTGCATTATATTAGGATGTATTCAGAAGCACTGTGGAATAATAAGTTAACAAGTCCTTGTGGCAGATTTCAAAACCCAGTGAAACTTCACTCAAACTTCATAGATCAGAGGTTGGCACAAAAGGAATCATTCCCATCACCAACCATCTACTTTGGGATATATGTTACAAGCAAAGGTTGTAATAAGATATGGTTAGATGAGAGGCTTGGTAGCTCTGTGAAAAACTACCATGCTGTGTGATTTTCACAGAAGAGCATGGCCTTAACTCTCCTCTGTAATTAGATGCCGACCCTTCGTTTATAAAAGTTTCTGTCTTGGTACGTTCCCCCATCATCCTTGCTGAAAATATCTCCATTCTGTCTCTACCTCTATTCCCCGGAATATGATAATATTGCTGTGAACTTTCCCAACATAATGATACTAGCTCATTTGCAACAAACTCAGAAAGCATTTGGCTTATAGATTCTGTTTTGGCATGCTGTGTCCTCAGATAGACATACATATGCACAAAATAACTATTAGAAATATGTATTATGGCATCATTGAGATAGCTCCATAGTTAGCTTGTCCATACTCACAAAAATAGCATTCTCATAGCAACGTCTTATTAGTTTAAAAGTTTATTGTGATATCTGAACTGCAGGCTCTATGAAAAATAATTGCTAACTTTATTAGCTATTATGATTCATATAGAAAATTCTGTTTCATGTACACTCAAACTCAGTCTTTTTCAATAGATGTCTGAGTAGAAAGAATAACCCAAAAGGCCCCACACCAGGCCACATAAGCACAGATTTTTGACTGTGCATGCTGCCTAGAATTTCAGCCTGGAATTAGATGAGCTAAAGGAAAGGGGTACGGAACAGAACAATTTGAGCCAACGTCTTGCCCTCCCTGTGATCCGGTTTTCCTATTAGGTAACCAGGGGACTGCCAAATTGTCATTCCATTATAATAATTGCTGATCCTATAATCTCGCCACTCTCTACAGACCACATCCTGGCCATAAAATGATTTACCTTCCGTCACTCAGCAATTAGCAAACTAGACTGACAAAGTGCACTGCATACATTTTAGGTTTGAAATATTTTGCTTCCAATATAGTTTCTTAAAACAATAATGATATTATAGCAGCTTAATTTGTCAGTAAGTTGATATTAAATTGTTTCCTCAGCTGTGTTAAGTAACAAGAATCAGTTCTACATGTTTATCACACAGACTGTGATTTATGATTCCTGAAATAAACTTGATATTTTCTTTCACTGGAATACATTTTTTAAATTTTTCTGAGGCTCTTTATGGGGGTAAAAATGTATTACTCCCTCAAAAGCTTCCTTTGATGACAATATCAAAGTAGGAGTGAAATTTTCAAATACCCTCTCTCATGCTACTTCAAAATCGTTATTTCCAGTTGTAGAAAACAAAGCAAATAGCATCAAACATATAACCCTACATGTATACTCCGCTGGCAAAGCTGGCAAAGCTGCTTGAAAAACCTCTCTTAATACTTGGTTCTGCACACTGTCACCAAGGCAACGCCAAATGCTGAGAGCCAAAAATACAGTGTCTTTCTGTGTGAACATATTTTAGATAACCTTAATTGCAAAGGAAATTAGATCAGAGTCTGATTCGGTGAGAAGAGGCAGAACTGGGTCCAAGTTTCCCCGTGAAGTGGGATGTGGTATGTTTTCCCAGGCTCAACAATCCCTAGATTTTCAATCAGTTAACTCACCACAGTCTCCTACAAAACATATTCAGTCCAATGTCATGGCCACCAGCAAGTATAACAACGTATGACTCGTCCACTACAAAGTGAAGCAGGGGGCTTGGTGAAGTCGGGAGCCTCAAGAAGTGGAATATTCCCAGGCTCTCTCAGGAAAACCCTTTTTGTTGGATTTTCAGAAGTTTCCCCAGGGCGGAGAGGACCATGTCATGTTTTCTGAAGAGAGATGTTTGATTAATTTGGCTAGTAATACATGTAGCAATTGAAAATAGATATTGGGAACAGAGATGTTGTTGTTGTTAAAAAATAAAAACCTTACCGTAACCTGGGGAAATGGCAGGGTCAAATAGGTTTTTGTTGGGGGGGCAGGGGGAAGGGGTAAAAATTGTTTTTGGAAACAGTTCATATATGTAACACTTTATAAAGATACTCTGTGTCCTGTAGCATAATGTTAGTGTTGATTGATACAAGGAAATCAAAAAGTTGCAAAACAAGTTTTCATCACAGGGTTGTTTCTAAACATATAGCTAAAATCCATTTGAGTCAGTTTTGGTTATTTTGATGATAGGATTAAAGGCAGCAGCTCTCACTTTCCATGTGAACATATAGTGGATTGTCAATAAAGGCTTGTTGAATGAATGGTGAAAACCCACACCTATCCTATTTATCCAAGTTAGACCCGTGTAATGCCTGCAATCTCTGACTGCAGTCAAGGAGCAAGATGCTAACGGACACACTCATAATAACTCAGGCCCAGGGCAAGGCTTCCAAAACCTTACACTTGATGCAAACTGGGGGCAGTGGGTGGACCTTTGAAGTATCACACAGTCAGTCGCATCATCTATGGCATTTTATAAGTGATAACATGAAAAAAATACACCCACTCAAGGTTATTTGGGTTGAGAAGTCATCACTTGCTATTAAAGAAAATACAGTAACAGTAGCTACAAATTAATGAGTGCCTAACAAGAAAGAATTGTCAATTAGCCTGAGAACCTAATAATCATTTTATTAATAATAATGGTTTACATTTATTAAGTCCTTACCTTGAAATGGAGTACCACGTGATATTCATACATTATAATTTAATTCTCATAAATGTTCTGTGAGGTAAATATTATTATTCCACTTATATATGAGTACATTGAATCTAAAAGAAGCTAAGTCCCTAAACTTATGAAACCTGTAAGTAGCTGAGCTGTGATATAAGCAAAGCCCAGTAGACTAAAAAGACAATTCAAGTACAGGGGTCTGGCACAAGTAACACCCCTCTTTTATTACATAAAAATCTTTTATTACAAAATCATAAGCATGTAATTCTTTAACATAATACTATCACACTCAAGCACACCATATGATTTTAGGTGAAATGTTCAAATTAAAACTATACATTATTACACTCATATCATTACCCTACCAACCACACTCAAGCAGGCGTTACTTCTGCCGGACCCTGCATTTTCCCGCAATAACGTCATCTGAGAGACCTTGAAAGAGAAATCTAATTTAGACATTCAGAGATGAAAAAGAAGACAGACTTTCCAGGCAGAGGAAATGTCTGTTACCTCTGCAGGAGCCCAGTGCAGAAGAGTGGGAGACAGACCTACAACCATCACTGTTGAAAATCATAACCACATGTATCCATGTCCAGGATTATTAGCCTCTGTTCAAAAAAAGAGTACACACACAACTCTAGGCAGACTTACACAAATACTATAGCTTTTAATTGCCATTTGCTTTGGATAACCAGTTTTTGTCCTGAGTTTTCCCAAGGCCAAGACTGAGAAGCAACACCACTGAGTTATGATGAAGCCAACACTCTAACAAAGAATTAACCAGAAAGCAATGGGTAATGTGTTTGATTCGAAAACACAAAGGGAGCTCAATGTGCCCAAAGAGACTTAAAAGAAATAAGATGTCCCCATGACGCATAGCATAAAATTGACAGAAGTTTACAAGATTATGAAGAAGCTTGGAATCAAAATATCAACAGTGAGGGACACACTTGAATCTTTTACTCTTCTTATGGAATTTAAACCCATTGAACTAGGTATAATATATTGAGGAGGACATTCACAAACAACAGCAGAACTCTAGACAGGTCATTTATGGCTAAGACAGAACTCGTATATACACAGAAAATCATGAGACATAACAGAAAATTTCAGTACCTCAGATGATCAAGGATTTTCACAGAGGAATGGCATGTTCTGGCATTAACTACACATATCTTTAGAATTCTCCATCATAATACTCTTTGAGTTGGGGGAGAGTCATTTTCTTAATCTGGCCAATCCTTTTGGCCAAAAGTCAGATGATTGTTCTTTAAAACAAAACAAAACAAACAAACAAACCCCCGCCCCCCCCAAAAAAAACACACTGTATCTTCCCAGAAATTCTTGCCCAACATTTAAGAAACTAACACAGATTAAGGTATAGACACCTCCCACCCATCTGGGCAAACTGTGACCCCTAAAGGGTCCCCTAAAATAGGAGCTTTCATCCTCTCGGAAAGTAACAGAAAAAAACTCTGTCCACTTTACTCCCTCTTCCTCAAGGAAGTAGGTTTGGTGAGCCTGGCTGATCAGTGTCTAGCTCAGCAGTCTGTTCTATTTTGAAATCTACCCGTTCCTGGAAGTAGTGCATTTGACTCTGGTCCTTCACTCCAGAAAGTGAGAACTCATGGGGTAGGGCTCACCTGAGAGAAGCCTTCCTTTCTACGACAATTCTACAGGAGCTCCCTGACTGCCGTAAAGTAATGATTCTGCTTGTGTTCTCTGCAGAACCAATTCCATTTGCGGGCTTAACCCAATGTCTAGAATTAGGAGGTAGCAGCATTAGAACGACCTCTTGTCTTAGTAAATCCAGCAACCATTCTACAATATAACTCAATCAATTATAATTTTTTCAGCTTGATCTCTGTGACTCCTGTACCTTTTTATTAATTTGTTCCAAACACAGAACAAGAATTAATTTTCACTTTCCCCCCAAAACTTACCCAACATAAAGATTCAAAGTTAAACTCTAGCAAATTGAAAACAGGAATGTCCCTTGGGTTTTTCCCATTTATACTTGGATTCGCACCTTGGCGCCACCTCTTATACCTCTGTGATCTCATGCAATGCACTTACTTCTCTAAAATTCCCTCTTCTCATCAATAAAAAGAAGATAATAGTCTCTGCATTAAAGGCTGACATAATTGAGCTAAACACAATTAAGTGTGCTTAATTAATTAAGGGACCTAATTGAGTTAAGCACAGTGGCTGACACATATTAAGTACTGAGCACCTACTAACAAAATGTGGTTGTTTTCTGAACAAAGCAAAACTCATCATTAGTTCTCCCACTGCCTCAATCCCCAGGAGCAGAAGAGATTAAGAATGGGCATTAAAGCACATGAAAGACAAACAGAAATCAATTTTTAAAATTGTTCTCAGTAATTCAACAACTGACCATTAAAAGATGACTACATCATGCCATAGAAAAACATTCATTCATTCATTCATTCATTCATTCATTCATTACTTCACAAATGTTTCTGGGGTTCTGATATTATAAAGGCCTCTTTCCCCTCTCCATGATAATGCTATGATTATTTACATATTCTATTTCTATAGAGTTGGTATACAATATTATATCTGTTTCACATGCACAATAGGATGATTCAACATCTACTTACCTTACAATGTGATCACCACCCTAAGTCTAGTAATCACGGCACCATTTCAGCACAATATTCATGGTTATATTCCCCTTCACCTTTTTCACCCACCCCCCACTCACCTGCCCAGCCAGCAACCATCAATTTGATCTCTGTTTCTGAGTCTGTTTTTGTTTTGTTTGTTTTATCAATAAGTATGCATAAAGAATATAGTTTCAAAATTATTTTAGACCCATTGATCTAGGCACAGCTGGATATTTAATCCAAAAGAGTCGATTAAATGAAACTGATGAAATCCATTCATTCATCAAATGATTATTGAGTTATGTGTCAATACGAAAAGGACTGGGGAAAGCATGCCACCCAAGCTGAAATGTCAGAGTTCACCGCTACTTCTCTGGCCCAGTGTCTTATCACTGGGGGACCAGCATCAACTCTTCCACGGCTTAGCAACAGCAGCTTCTATACTGCAGCATGCTATTCTTAACCTTGGCAGTTGGTTCCTGCAGGAGGTTGTCACTACTTTCGATTTCTTCTTTATCAGCCATAGCCAGTGCGGGGGTTGGAATGACTGGTAGGCTTTCTTGGAGTCAGAAAAAGTGTAATGTGGATTCTATGTAAGACAACGTGTTAGATAAATGATACATTACGAGTTTAAAAAAGAATCTCTCCAAAGCATGAATCTCCTTAAAAGATAATTCTCTCAACATGACCACAGATTGAATTGGTAGGAGCAAGGGAAAGAATGAAATCAGAAAGAGGATGTTATGGGATTTTCATCTTCGGTCCCCATGTTCTCAGCAAGTAACCTCCATTGGAGAACCACATATGGGCATAAGTCCATGGTGTAAGTCTCACATAGTAAATTTACAAAGCCACAAAGAGGGAATTTTACTGCTAAGTTGGAAACTAGAGAGAAGGAACATTTGATTGGAGAGATAAATAAATTTAAGAATGAAGTTATTCTCTGCTTAAAATAAATTGTATTTCCAGTATAAAAAAGTGATTTGGAAAAAAAAAAACCCTCCCATGAAAGTAGCAGAAACTGTAGAAGGTATTCGTGGAGAGATGGCATTTTCCAGAGATGCCTGCAGTTCCAAAAATGTGACTCCCAGGGCACTTGCCCTCATGGTGTGCATGACGGCAATGAGGACACAAGTCAATAGAGGAGCGTAAGCGTGTTGCTAAACAGTCGAGGTAGAAATCTTGGAAGGATTGAACTTTAAATAATCTTGGATGAAAAGAAATAAAACTCTCTGCAGTTAGTATATTCTCAACTCCAAACCAAAAGTGACCAGCCTGCACACATCTTATCAGGGACAAGTGGGGCAACAACAGTCGTAGGGAGTGACAGACACAGAGCCCCAGGGGGAAAAGGAAGGGGACCCAGACTAGATGTGAGACCAGGGCTCCCAGCTAAGTGCTCACCAAACACCAAGGGCTTTCGCAGGTCCATGAAATAGAGCGGGCAACGCCACAGCTACCTTTCATTCAGGGTTACCATAAGACGTGTACAGTCTTTTGAAAGTAGATCTGAGGTTTTAAAGCACATGCGCTTCAGGCTGATCCCAACCAGATCTCCCCAAATGATTGCAACTGCCGAGGCCAATCATTTCTATTAACATGTCTGTGTCCATTCTGGAAATGTTTCATATTTGTCCATCTTTCTTTTTCCCTAGTAAATGTTTTATGTGAAACGGTCGGGGGTTTTTTTGCTCTTCTTTTTAGGCAACGAATTCTGTCTTTGGTAAATAAACTCATGACAATTTTCCAATCTTGGTGCTTCCTTACTTGGGTTTATGCAGGAGGAAGAGCAAAATAAATGTATCTCCCTTCCTCTCATGCCCTTGCTTTCATCGGTCTGACTCACATTCTTTGTGTCAACTCAATTTACAATGTGTGTGTGTATATCATAAATTAGCACTCCTTTAAGTGTGATTGATCAGATCGTTCTTTTCTCCTGCTCAAAACTTTCCAGTGGCTTCCCGTCTCATTAAAAAAAAAAAAAAAAAAACCAAATCCTTACTATAGCATCAAAGCCCCACAGCACCTGGCCCTCCCCTTGCTAACTCCACTCTGACCACCACACTGGACTCCTTACCTTTCCTCCAGCAGGCATGGTTCTTTGGCCTTTGTGTTTATTGGTCCACTGCCTGTTATGGTCTGCCCAGGTAGCTCTATGCTTGCTCTTTTATTTTATTGGGGCTCTGCTCAAAAGTCACCTTATCAAAGAGGTCTTCCCTGACTATCACTCTGTTAAGTGCCATTCCACCCCTAATCACACCCTTACCACTTGATATAGCACTTATTTATTTGTGTCTTTTTCGTCTCTCTCTGCCCAGGGTTATAACTATTTGGATCATAATTGTTTGCATCACAGAGTCTGCATATAGTAGCTGCTTAATAAAATGTATTGAATTAATAGAATGAAAGGTCTCCCGATCTTCCTCCTCTGTACGTGGTACTTGACTCACTACTGCTATCCCTATAAATCACAAGCCAGGCAATCCAACCCCCACCCTTCAACCACCTTCACAGGAGGACAGGCAAGAGGAAATCAGTCTGCCCCTGGCATTATTCAAGAATCTCCCCAGAGGGCTCCTGTGCTATCCTTGCCTCTGGGATCAGACACACTCTCTCTCTGTCCAGACATCGGAGAGCCACCTTGCTATCTGGTCCCCTCTCCCAGGGGACCTGTGCCTAAGAATAAACATGGGAATTACCTGTGATCACTTATCCTTGTGTGGTGTGTATGGATGTGCAACACCTGAACCTGGAAGAGAGGGCAAGGCACACCCAGAAGCAGATCAACTTAAATGTACCACCCTGCCACACTCACTGGGCCCTCTCCGATAAAGGAAGTCAGAGGGTTCATCCCTCCCACTCATGGCCGCGATTTAGATCACCTCTCCTGAACCTTCCTCAGTCTCAACTTGCTCTTATTTTCGATCCTCAGAGAGGATTCTGGCTTCACTCTCTTCCTCTCAGTGAGGGAGTCAGCTCCACTCCAGTTCTGTGATTGGTGACCATGTGTGGTAGACACTGCCCAGGACTTCAGTTTGCCTGGCACATGTTTTTGCCCCAAAGGGAAATCTCCTATAAGGGGCAGGCAGGGATCTATGCTTCCATAACCAGTATATGTTTTCAGCCTTCAGTTCATGTTTAGCCATTCTCAGTTAATCGTATTGTTTTTATATAGTTTCCAACTAGACAGCCCCTCCAGGTATTACAGGGGTCATGACTCAATCATCTACAGGTGCCAGGTAGGTCTCACACACGTGAGAAGTAGCTGGGTAGAACACATAGAGACTCTTGACCCTGGGGCCAGTAGAGAGCACCGACTTTGACTAAGGGTTTTCTAATTCAAGCATTGTTGTATGTTGACCCAACAGAACAGATCTACGGTTAGGTATAATTCATAGCCTACTACATTATAAGCCCTGAGATATGGTTAATGAAAGATACCGGAATATCGTGGGATAAACTAGGTATTTTGACTAAGGTAGTGTCTCTAAACCTTGGCCACATGAAATCACCTGAAAACTTTCAAAAACAAATGCCAACCGCAGTTTCATCCCTAGAGATTCTGATAGAATTATTGAGGTACAGCCTGGGCATCAGGCACTTCAAAAGACCCTGAATGATTCTAATGTGACCCAAGTACGCATGAGTCCTTCCAAGTGTCTTTTTAATGAAACATATTGTGTCACTGGTGGGTAGATGAAGTCCACACCTACAAGTTGAACATGTACAAGACTCTCCCCAAAGAAGTAACATTTTTTAAAAAAATAGAATATCATAAACTTGGAAGAAAATCCAGATGGTTGTAAAAGAAACATAAACAGCAAATATTTGGGGGATAAGAGATTTCACAGGAATACAGAGCATTACTAAATTTTGAAAACAACAACCAATTTCTAACCAAGAGTTTTCCCAGCAGTATCTTATTAAAACAAAGTACTTCAAAAGCACACCATGTACAAGGGCTCAATGCCTATCCAAAAGAGCTGGTATTATTTCAGGAAGAACAACTCATCTCTAAGGGCCTAGGCAATATTTCTGGGAGATCTTAACCTGAAAAGAAACAATGTTTTTTAAAAAAGATTCACGGGCCTATATACCGGAAGGTTCATTTCAATCCAAGCCCATGGATTTACCCGCAGATGGTATAAGCGTCAACCCCCTCACTGCCTTGTGGTGAAAATGATGAAACTGAGATTCTAATACCCCAGGGATAAGGAAGTGGTGCCCCTCTGGAGGAGATGTGGGATGAGAGGCTGCATGACGTTAGTTTTTATGAGTTCACTTCTTTGTTTACCTACGAGTCACACGCTTTGCAAAACAAAACCAACTCTGATTTGTAAGACTGTCTTCCACAAATACCCAGGAGTTCACATCCATGAACATTTCTACACCGAGATTCCTGGGTCCCTTCACTGTGGCCATTGGACATTGTAGTGTCTTTTCGATCAAGGGAGCCTCCTCCAAAAGTGAGAGGTCCTGAGCATGCAGCTGTCCTCTAATGATGGCCCTGGAAAGAAATGGGAATTGCTACCCATGCATAGACTCACTTGGTAAAATGGTCCTGAAAGGTCTTGTCCTTTGGAATAAGGTTAAACAGGATGTCCCAGAGTGTGCTTTGTGAAATGTTCTCCAAATAAGAAGTAGTGGGAAAATAAATTTAGGAAGGGTGTGTACCATACCTCCTTTTTGTACATTCACAATGCTCATTAGAACAATTCTGAAGAGATTCTCAAATGAGAATCCCAGAATTCATATTTTTTGAGTTTCCTTAAGTGTTCCATTCCATGGAATTAGTGGGTATCTGGAGGGAGAGCCTTTGAAACATTTGTCCAGCAGCAGGAAGTGGTGGATCTGGTCCCGTATTTGATGTGACTAGTTGTGTGACCTTGAGCAAACCGCTCAAGTTCTGTTTTCAGTTTGCAGAAACGTTAAGTGAAGGAATTTTGGCTCAAAGTTCTAGCCTGGACCTTGGAAATTTCTGGATTTTGATAATGTGTCTACCATTCAATGGTATTTCAGATCCATGATCCATTATCCACAATTTCAAAATACATAAAGCCTCTGAAAAACCAAAAGGTTTTTTGTAACTTAGTGCCTAACTCTAGTTTAAACTAATGGAGCCTATTCATACACATTTCCCCCTGCACTTAGAATGATTTCTCATCTGACTGGTTGCAAAATGGTCAATACACTTGATTACAGTGCCCAGACCCTGTTGTTGCTGCTACATAATCTTTTGCCTCATATCACCTTTCTAAAATCTGAAAAATCCTGAATTATAAAACATATCTGTCCCTCAGTTTCAGATTGAAACTATGGATCTACATAAACATCTTTATCATGCTTATCGTATACCAGGCCTTGTTCTCTATACTTTAAAAATATTAGCTCATTATTCCTCATAATAACCCCAGGAAGTAGAAACTAGTATTATTCCTATTTTCAGATGTGAACACCAAGGACAAAAAGGACAAATGACTTGCTCAGAGCAGCACAGGTAATAAGTGATGGAGTGAGGACTCAAATCCTAGCGGCTTGTCTTCATGGTCCAGCTTTCTGACCTCAGTGCTGGTCTATAAGAATTTATGAGTCTCGTATAAACAACCTTTGATTTCTTCATCTATAAAATGGTATTAAGAACAACTACCCTTCAGGAAAAACTTATGGTCAACCCTCAGTGGCTTTTGCAAAGGAGAATCCGTTAAGTAATCAGTAACTTTCCTCTGCTATTTTATGAGCCATACCCAGGGCTGCAAGGGGCAATGCAGCTAACTGAAAGAAGTTCCTATGTGGCGGGGCAGCTCACTCCCTTTAATCCAAAGCATTCCCACTCTCCTGGGTAATTTAGACACCTACATAAAAACGGTGCTATGCCCAGAGGCGCATTACAGATTACCTAAAATCACATTGCAATGTGCCGTTTAAAATTTAAATGAAACACTATAATCTCCAATCAAAGCAGTTTAATATCAGGAACTGTGAAGTTTGAGAGCTGCTGGATAATGAAGGCATTGAGTGAGGGTCCTTTTACCAGCAGCTGCTCCAGCAGGCACCCCGTGATAAACACCTAACAATCAGGCCTACAAACTGCCTGCCCAAACTGGGGTAACAGCTGGACAAGCCACCAGGGAAGTGGAAAGGTAATAAACTAAATAAGCTTGATTTATTTTTATATCTCCCCAGGGCTCTGTATATTTTAGGGTTCAAGTATATTTTGCCTTCCAGGTGCATTCGGCTTCCATCTTTGCGTCTAACCTTTGAATCCACTCTAGTCTTACCCTCTTCCTTGTTTCCACGCTACCTTTACCTCCAGTCTGTTTAGCATTACCCTCCTGACCTTAGGCTGATTGTCTTCAATTAAGCCCAAGGATTTCCTCTTCCTGGACCAAAGTCAGGTTACAGAGCAAGAATAATAAAAGACTGAATGGGACTGTAGTATCATGGCCAGGGCCCCAATGTCAACCTTTTGAAAACAACCCAACTTCAGATGCCCCATCCCACTGGGAGAGTCAGCCCCAGCAGCATTGCTGTCTACCAGTTTGGGAGAATTGGTATCTGTGCCAAGAAGTGTTTTCTCTAGGAATCTGGTTTCTCATTAAAACAATTAGGAGGGGGGAGCCAAGAAGGAAAAAAAAAATATGGCAAGTTAAATAAAAATATGATATGTTACTTAAAAAAAAAAAAAACCTACTGTGATTAATCATACTTCAAGGTCATTTAATGTGTTTGGAAGAAATTCAGAGCAAGTAAATGCATAGCACCTTCAACTAATTTGGACTCTAAAAAAATTAATGTATAGGCCATCAGTTTGGAATGTTTCTTAGGAGGTTCGGTAATATTCACCTTATGCGTTAGGAAACAGAGATAGATATAACATTAGGAAATAAGGGCAATTAGAATCATTGAAAATAGAATCTTATCTATATCTTCAATATAAAAACCAGTGTGATTAAACATCTGTGCCTCCCCAACAGCAAGGTGAGACTAAACAGGCGCTGTTTTATACGATGCGCATTTGGACTTTGTGGATAACGCTCTCAACTATCCCATCAGTAGAAACCCTCATGAAGCTCTTGGGAGATAGGTAAGCAATACAGAACATGTACTTTCTATTCCAAAATTAAATCCTATCCCTATAACCATAACTCTTTTCTCTCCCATCCCCACAACCAAGCAGCCATGGGAAGCCTGGGATGGGGTTGGTAAGAGAAGGAACGGAGGGTCTGAGGCAGTTCTGACCCTTAGTCCAGTAAATTAAATACAGTCGGCTTTGCCCGTGAACACCGCACACCCAACATAATTTCATCCATTCCACCTGCCACCTCCCCACCCTTACCCTTTGCTGCCCATCTCAATGTCAATCCAGCCTGAATGCCATTTAGATAAATAATTAATAATATGACCAATTTTTTTCTTTGCTGCCTAAGAAGTGTGTGTTTAGCCTCCACTGTTATGGATTCTGCCCACCCCGTAGGGTCCCTGTAATAAGCCATACCCACCCACCACCAAAATAGGGCCCCAGTCCACAGTACTGTGCCACTAATGGTGCTACACTCTTGTCTGTGGGATTCCTAGAGGTTATGTCCGTTTGCCAGCTTTGTTGCTGTTGACTCAGTTTTCCTGGTGCATTAGGCTCTGTCTTAGCTCAGGGTACCGTAACAGAATACCATAACTGGGTGGCTGGGACCACAGCAATTTCTCACAGTTCTGAAAACTGGGAAATCTAAGTTGCAGGTGCTGACAGGTTCAGTTCTTCATGAGAGCTCTCTTCCTGGCTTGTAAATAGCTTCTTTGCTGTATCCTTTCATGATGTAGAGAGAGAGGGTAAGGTCGGGGGCATCAGGCGTGGCAGATGGGGGAAGCTAACTCTCTCATGTCTTTTTTTAGAAGGTCAAAAATCCCATCATGAAGACCCTACTGTCATGACCTAATTACCTCCTGAAGGCTACACCTCCAAATACACTAACAGTGGGGACTAGGCCTTCAGTATGTGAACTTTGGGAGGTGTGCATCCCGTAACAGCCTCCTCTGCTTTGGCCCCACTTTGTCAACCCTCTGCCTCAACTGTTGGACAGGCAGCCTGGTTTTGGATTTTTAATATTGAGCTTGACCTTGGTACCTCTTTGTAAACCAACTTCTAGACTCTACCCTCCCAGGATGAGCTGCATCCTGCTTCCAAGTCACCCCCTCAGCACTACTCTCAGGCAGGCTTTTCCTCACCAGGACACTGCCCAACAAAGGAGAGAAATGGGTGAATCTTAAAACCAAAAGGGGCTTTCCTTGCAATGGACTAGACTTTTCAGGTCACCATAAAGATGTTTAGTACCGTAGAGTTCACTGATACCTAATCACTACTCTTCAGGCAGGAAAATATTTTCTCCAATTTATTTGCCCTGACTTCTAGCCCAGACATTTAGATGGTTTAATTGCAACAATAATAATAAATTAGATTAAATTATACCCTAGAATTTTTAAATGTGCCCTTGTAGAAAACATAACTATAATCTATGACCTTAAAATTAATTAGCAATCTAACAAAGCCAATATGTCTCAATGGACAGGTCATTTCAAAAAATTTCAAGCTTACAAGATGGCCATGCCTTGGAGGCTTTTTAATCTTTCTATTCTGAATTCTTTCTTCCTCTCTTTGTTTATCTTAAAGAGTCCAGAGAGTCAATTCATTTGCATGGATGGATAGATGGTAAAATTAATAAACTATTTGAAAGGCAAGCCCTCAGGTACTTATGCATAATTCATTCCATCACTAAGGTAACACGAAGACATGTGCAGGATACATTGTAATTCTTGGCTTTGCCTTGTCAGGATAACTATAGCATCTTCATTCCACTATCTCAACAACGTACAAGCTTCTGTAGTCTAATAGTAGGTGTCTAGCTCTCCGGGGGGGCCAGTCATAATTATCTGTGTCCTTACTGTCACTCTATTAATCACAGTTCTTTGGTCAGTGAGTGAGTATCAATCCCAAACTGGAGCAATCATGGTTCTTTCCTGGGATTTTAACTAGTATTAAACTACCACTGTGGTGGTAGCTCTAAGACGAAAAACTTAAAACTCATGAAGTGGAGGAAGTTGAGCAGGGAGAAAATAAGGATACACAGAAAGAAGCAGAGATAAGAGGTAGTTCTCATAGTGAAGTCTGATTTCTACTTCCAAAAGCTATGGTCCTCCCACAATCTGGTTGCTGACACTACTTTGATTTATGAGCTTATAAGTTCTTCATTTAACCTATGTAAGCCTACATTTGATTTGGTTGGTTAAACTATGTACAACGTCTTTTCTGAGTGTATCAGTGCTGTGTAACAAACTGCTCTAAAATGTATTGTTTATAAGCTGGGAGGTGCTTCTGCTCTCAGCTGGGCCTTCCAGAACTCACTGAGGCAACTGCTTTTCAATCCCAAAAGTAACAGCAGACAGAAGCAACAATGGACAGTTAAAGCTTGGCCTCATAGGAAGAAAAAAAGCAAGTATGTGGCCAACACACTTACTGTTACAAAATCTGAATGGATTAAGGCAATGGTGTGCTGAACTGACTTATACTAGTTCAATAAGGGTCAATGGCTAAATTTTTAGACGTTTATAAGATGTTATAAACTGCCATTATTTAAAATTATATAAATTACATTAAAAACAAAGGGAATGTTCAAAACTCATCACTTTGTAATTATTTTATGACATTTTTCTATTATCTGTGCTTTTGAAGCTATTTCTGTATCTCTGTGTCAGACATACTATATAATCAGTGATTATATCAGTCATGTTGGTAGCTTGAATTGGGCCATGGTGGCGATATGTACACCCTGGAAGTCAGCCAATGCTCCGCTATAAGCTGAATGTGTCCCCCCAAATTCATATGTTGAAACCCTAATCCCAATGCGATGGTATTCAGAGATAGGACCTTTAGGAGGTACTTGGGTCATGAGGATGGAGTCCTTAGGAAGGGATCAGTGTCCTTATAAGACGAGGTCAAACAGCTAGCTAGCTAACAGGCTCTCCCCCACGTCAGGATGCATGGGAAGATGGCCACCTGCAGTCCAGGAAGAGGCACTGACTAAGCACTCTGATCTTAGCCTTCCGGCCTCCAGAACTGTGAAAAATAATGGTTTGTTGTTCGAACCACTCAGTTTATGGTAATTTGTTATAGCAGCCCAAACTAGACATGCTACAAAACAGGGCTTCACCAGCACCACCACCAAGGGCCAGCTGTTAAATATTTACCAGCTTACCACCAGATTAAGTTGCTTCAGATTAAAATATTTATCAGATACTACTCTCTTAACGTAAACAAGTCACTTAGGGAAAATAGATATCTCTACAACTAAGTGGAGATAGAAAAGATGAAAGCAATCTGAGGAATATGTTTGAAAGGAAGATCATGAAAGGTTGAGATTAACTAGATAAGAAGCTCTGTTTCTGAGAGAATTACATTGCCAAAAGAACCACCATCATGGGTTAAAAGTGACCATGCTCTTTGAGGTTTAAAACCAACTGTGGGTTTCCCAACTGCCTGAATGCAGACAGTAGGCTAAGCAAGCATTCAGCTCCTAAGTAGGGCATAGTCACCAACACCTTCTTCAACTGTGGCCAAAAGGAATGGAAAAGAATAAGCTCCCAGAAAGAGAACTTGAAGTTCACAGGGAACAGCCAAGTAAGATTACCCCCATTCCCCAGTGGTAACCAAGGAACATTCTCCACCACCCACACAGAAGACCTTAGCAATGTCTGCCCAGCAGGATTTCAAAGTTGCTTGAAAAAGTAACTACTGCATCTGTCTCATTCTTCCCCTGTGTGAATGGAAGTGTTCCCATTCTGCACCAAGAGGAACTACATTCAAGCCTGATATGCAGACCACTACATACCTTCCCCCAGTGAAGAAACCACTTTACATCATCCAGAGATCCTGCCCTTCCAGCTGGCTGCAGGGAACGGATTAAACTTGTGAGGTGATTCTTTGGGGGAAGGGAATGAGTATTTTCTGCATGTCATAAAGAGAGAGAACAGAACATTTTGTGACCAGAAGGGCAAATGGTGGGAGCCATGATTGCTGTCTATCAAACATTCTCCACTTCTTCTCCCAGACTGTTGGTGTGATTGCACTTCCCAAATCCCTGATGATGAGTGTGACCATATGACATGCTTTGGCCAAGGATGCATGAGCCCCAATAGTATGGATGCCGTCAGGAGCAGTGCACCCATTTATTACTTCCTTTTCCCGCTCAGTGACATGACCAGCATTCTTCCCAACAGTGACCATTCCATCAGTGTGAGCCCTGGAGAAAGAATGATGTGAAAGCTCCCAGCCACCCTGGAGAAGCACGGAGCATGATTACGATATAAAACTTGTGGTTTTAAGCCACTGAAGTGTTGGCATCATCTAGCCCACTCTGACGGGTACAGTCGTAATTCTGTATTTTTTTGGCAAAGTAAATAGATGAAGCTATTTTCCATTTGATCACTAAAACACATGCCAAAGGACTTCCTCTCACACACCACACAACACAACTAAAGACAGAAGAGTTGCCAAAACCCACAAAATAGTTTGAAGACATTTCAAAGCAATGAAGTACCGGTGTGACCAAGTCATGCATCACTCAGGACTGCCATTGTATTGCCACACATCAATTTGTCAAAAGGTCGCAGTGACTTGAAACAGAAACTGCTTAACTTCTGGCTGGCCACACATGATTGAACTGAGGGGGAAAAAAATCGAATAGGAAACCTGAAGGAAGTGTGAGCAGCTTGGTGAGTACAGAGGATGCTCATGACAACACAAAACAATCCTGATTTTTAAGAAATTATTTAAAAGATATGGATTTGGGAGTAAAGGCATTTAAGAATACCTTTGTGATACTTTTGATAATCTCCTTATGTATTCAAAAATATATGATACAAATTCACATCTAAATTAGTCTTAAAAAGCTCTTTTAACAAACATGAAATGAATCTCAAAGTGCTAGGAAAGCATTCCGTCACAGTTTCATTGGCAGCACTGCTTCTTCCTTCCTGATGGTACACAAATAATGCATCTTAAAATCAATGGTACCTCAAAATCAATAAAATGAAGTATCAAAGTAATAAGAGTCACCAATGACGATCACAGGATGTGGCTGGATGACAAGTTGTTGTAACGTATATCCAAATGAGCCATTTACTACAAGGGGGAAAAGCAATTAGAATCCCAAAGCATTTTTCTTAGTGAGAGAAAACAAGATTCAATCACATGATAAAAATTCTTTCTCCACATGATTATGGTTCAAATACATGCATCCACATACATGTGTCTTTATATATTGTACATGTGTAATATATAATATACACATATACACATATGTATACATATAGGATAGAATTTTTAGAGTATTTTGCAAGTGAAGAATGAAGAGAAATGCTCTCCTATAAAAATACTCTCTTGTAAGTTCCAAAGGAATAAACATACTGGACTGATAAACTGGATACCACAATTTTACAAACCACTAAATAAGAACAGAATGAATATATTCCTTCCCAGGAAAAATTTTAAGTGAATGTGACAAAATGCCCTTGAAAAAAAGACTGTCTCAGAAGCCAAGCATCACTGCCATGGGAGGAGAACGGCCCCTGGAGGCCTCCCACAGTGCCCTGAGCAAGCTGACAGGTAGCATCCTACACTCTCACTGGGGACATCGGTTCTGAGGAGCAAGGAGCACCCCAAGCTTTGGCAGCCTTACGCGTTGCACACTCAGGCTGCTGTGTAAAGTGTGAGTTGATGTATTATTGTCTGGAAACAGACAGCCAATTAGTTTTAAAAGACAAATGTTTCAAGTTGCACAAGCCACTATGGAATTTTTTTCTCCTCACTGCATGTTTCTCTGATTCCCTTCTTCTCTAAATTTTTATGAGTCCCCAAGGCTGTGTCCTGTCCTTTAGCACCTAATCGTGTTGGTCTCAAACATTGATTTCTTTTCTGTTACTCTTCAATAGTATAAGGCCTTGAGTGTGAAAAACATGGCTTATACTTTTAAAAACCTGTAATAGCAACAAGCATAGTAGTAATAGTAATAGCTCACATTTCTGGAATGTTTACTCTGTGGGATTCACTGCACTGGGTTTTAAATTTATTCTTTTTTAATTTTCATAATAACCCAGGGGCTGGTCATGTGACTATTCAGGGATCCATTTCCATGTCCCACCATATTGCACTGCCACCCACTAGGCTTCACTTAATACACATTCAATCTTGTTCTAGAGAAATGAGTATTTCAGCACAGACACACATTAGCGTAAATGCTGATAACTCTCCCTAGCGTATGCTGCTTCTCTGGTCTGCCACTCTGCTTCAGATACCCCTTTTATAGCACTGTGAGTGTCTTTCGACTCAGATTTTTATAAAGTCAAAGATATAGTTATAATGCTAAACAATGCATTTCAAATAGACTCCACCCTCACTACAGAACTTGAGCTATATCCAATGCATAGTACATAGGTACTTAACTGAACTATTTATAAATTAAAGAATTAAAAAGAAAGACAGAGAGACTGATGCGGAGATTTTAAAACCTTGGGGAGCTGGGAGAGGAAGCAGAATTAAAGTATGCATTTACAGGCACTAAGAGATAACCACTGGCAGTGATCATGTGTCAGAGCATGTTTGTGTATGTACATGTACTACATGATATGGTGGCTCGAATGCAAACTTCAAATATCCTCCCCACTCCATTCCCATTCTTTCTAAGAAATGTGTGTGAACCTTAGCGAGGTGAGGTCCACATGCCATTCACATCAGACTCACCCAAGTTGCTTATTAAAATGCAGATTCCTGAGCATCACCTCAAATCTCTGGTGCCTTAGCTTGGATCCTCTAGCAGCAGAGCCCAAGACCCAAATCGGCAAGGATGGAGAGAAACCAACACGCGACGCGCTAATGGACGGGCACTCCTTCAGACAATTGGAGCTGAATCTCTCTATGGTTCTGGGAAATGGTATGACAGTCATGCTCAAACATTTTGGTGTCAGAACCCATTTATGTTCTTAAAAACTATTAAGAGTATTTGAGTGTGTTATAGCAATTGATTCCTACCTTATTAGATATCAAAACTAAAACTAATTTTTAAATAATAATTCATAAACATACATCCCGTTAACCATCATAGTCATAACATTGCATCCCAGAGAAAAATCGGAGTAAAAGAGGTAGATAATATCTTGGTACTATTTCAAAACAGTTTTGATCTCACAGACCTCCTAAAAATATTTTAGGGTTCCCCAGAAGCCCTGGAATACACTGTGGAGAACCACTAATGAAGGACAGAGTTCAAAGTTGTAAGGAACTGGGATACTTATGTTCCAGCTCCCATGCACAAGTGTTTGGGGACATACTAACTCCCTGGAACTCCCAGCCTGCCACGCATGTGGGTTGAAATATCTCCCTGCAGCCAGAGGCAAAGTCCAGGCAGAGTCGTAGGTGTCTGAACTATGGAGTCTAGGAAGTCTCTGGAATAAACAGGAATAGGAGGTGCCCCGGAAATAAGTGCATTTGTACTGGCAGCGCCGGCCACACTGAGGACCTGTATTTTAAACAAGTTCCCTCCATGATATTTAATACCCATGAAAGCACTAATGCAGTAGGAGCCCAGTCCCCTAAGTCCTGGGAGAATCCACTGACTCCACTCCATCTGTAGTAGTTTGGCTTTCATTTTTCTAGTCTGCACTGTGGTGGGACTACTCTTATAGCCGAACACCCAGTATTACTTTGAGAGAATTAGTAGATCTCTCAGTCTGCAATTGCTCAAAGTTCATACTTTATTTACTACAGGGTGGTTCTCAAAAGTTGTTTTTATGAGGTTGATTTCTGCCAATATGCTGTACAAACATTCAGCGCCTTTCACTTACAATTCCAGAATCAGCTGCCTTATTCATTCACTGCTAAAACTCAACCTTGTCCCTCCCTGTTTCAGTATCTACGAAGCCACGTCTGTGTGTCTCCACTGTGATGGGAGAGAAATTTACAGGCTCTTGTATTTGGGTAGAAGAAATGTCTTCCAGGCTGGGCCCGAGAAGAAAGTGATTCCTCATTATGAAGAAAAATTGTTGTCAGGCTCTAACATACTACGGTTTGTCCCAGGAAAGGAAAGTGAAGGTTTGTGTGTGTTTCCAATCCAGTTCACAAAACTAGTAAAAGAGACAAAATTGGAGTCAGGCTCTCTTTGTGCAGAAATGAGTGAATTTGGGGGTTCAAAGTGCCCCGTGCCGGCAGGCCCTGGGCAGGTAAGCTTGGAGGACGTTGCAGGAAGACAAGGGACAGTGTCGTGCTAAGACCTGTTCACACCATCTCACAAGAGTTGAGCATGCACATTTTTTTTTCCATCTCTGCCAATCAGTGATGTCTCATTGGTAGCTTGAAACCAGTCATGGAAGGAATATTAGAAATATTTACACCAGGAAAATCGGCAAACGCTAAAAACCAGGCCTTTTTTTAGGAGAGCGGATTGTTAAACATTTACCAGCACCCCCCAGGTAAGGAATTCCAATCGGGTGAGGTTATGCTGGCAGGATCAGCCGTCTTTGGCTTGTTCCGGTTTCGTCCCCAAGCTTATGCACTCTCCCATCTATCGAGGACAAACGCAGCTCCTTCCAAGCTCTTAAGATGTTAAAATTGTCCAGTCGCAAATCCTTCCGCAATTTCCCCATTTCTAATGCCCTATTTCTACAGCTCAGCGGTCCCTTGATACACAGGGATGCAGTTCGTGTCTCCTTCTGTAGCAGAACCAGTTCTTCTCTCAGGAACTCTGTTTACTGCTAGGGAGAAAAAAATGCCTGATGGAAAAACAAAACATCATCCTATTTCTCGTATTCTCATTCTGTTGGGTGTAGGGGCCTCCCTTCACCAGAGAACTCCATCCTATTTATCCTAGGACAGGAAGGACATCTAAAGAGTCCCCGGTTTACTCTCCATCCATACGAGATGGGACAGGAGGCGAGACAAGTGGCTGTGCTGGTTCTGATAAAGGAATTCATCGCTCTCACGCCAGGTAAAACCTCCTTTGCAAATTCTAGGACGGAAGCCCTAGAGTGGCTGCGATTTTTTTTTTTTAAGTAGTTAAAGAAATGAAGAGTAGAATTCAGAAACCTGGTTATGGATTATCAGAACTTTATTCTGTACCCACTCTCAGGTTCTCACCGTCTCTAAGAGCTGCTGAGTCCTGTCGAGATCTCAGTGAAATATAAAGAAAGTCATGGACCAGGGAGGTGAGCATCCACAGATACGGTTGGGCAGGACGAACGCCAGGCTCAAAATCACCTACAATTTTACACCCCATAAAGGACCGGTCCCTATTCAGGAAAAACAGCTGTAGTCTATGAATGATTCTACTACTTGCTTCCCTTTGGCAGCGTCCACTCACAGAATGAAAAGCCAAAAGCTCCTGGGAAACACCTTGATTTTATTTTTTTCATCAAATCATGAGTTTTGGTTTTCGATCATGGGTGTATGATCGGGAACGGCTGGCTCCTGTGGCACTTGCTGTCAGATACAATGACAATGAAAAGTAACTGTCTTGTCTAGAAAAAAAAAAAAAAAGTGGCCAAAACAGTTATGGGAACCTTTCCACTGGCCCGAACTATTGACACAGCCTCTGTCTCCCTCTATTGGCCACATCTCTCACACCCAGGCACTAAACAAATGGAAATCCATACTAAGCAAGGATGGCTAAGGAGATGGTGCACTGAGTGTCTGTGCCAGGAAACCCCATGTCCCTGTAAATACAGATCATGACTCAGCGAGGTCTGCAGTGTCTCTTTCATATGAAGCTGTGATTTGGAGGGGGATAAAGCTCCTTGAATAGGCAAGATTCTGAGAAAGCACTAAGTTAACTAAGGAGGAAAATAAAGGCACAAGATACAGTGGAACTTCTGTTCTCGAACTTAATTCATTCCCAAAACCTGCTGGAGAAGCAATTTGTTCAAAAACCAAATCCCCTTTGTTTGTTGCCTGAGAGATGCACCACTGATACAGGTATCAGCATGAAAGGGTTGTCAGATAGAGAATCAAGACCCAAAGTTTTTATTAGACAACCGAGACATTTTTTCCATGAACAACTTGGTCAAGAACTGAATTGTTCAAGAAATAAGACATTCAAGAATCTGGGTTTGACTGTAATAAGTTCACACGAGAGGACAGACCCAGGTGAGATAGCTAAATATACAATTCATCCTACCTCTCCCAAAAGAAAGAAAAATCCACATGCCCTGAGCAAAAGTCTTGTCTCAATAAGATCCCAGTCCCTGATTACATTCCTACTGGCCTTTTAAGTGAATAGATGAGCCGACTTTCGTCCATGCCACAATAAAATGGTGCCTCTATTTCCTCCCCACCTCAGCTATTGTAGAAGCTGCAGCCCATTGTACAGCATCCTCCTGACCTCTGTGATGGGAAAGTAAATACATCTCTCCAGATCATGTTTCACGTGGTGCATTCTTGCCTCATGAACGGAAAAGTCTGAGAAGGTTTTCAGCACGGGTCTGAGAGGGGTACCTACCAAGTCCTCAGGCCCCAGAGCAGCTCTGTCTGATCAGCCCAGACAAAACAAGAGGAACCAAGCACCTGGGGGGTTTGCCCTAAATGTTCAGGCTTGTGAGTGTCTATGTGTTTAATGTATGATGTTAAAAAATTAGAGAAGAAAAGAAAGTTTGTGTGTAGATGAATAGGTTCTACCCTCAAACCTTGTCTCATCTCAACTGCTCCACTCTCTCCATCATTTCAACAAATACTCTCTTTGACACCACACAAGATTATTCCCCAAGGTAGTCGGCGATTCATCCTTTTCCAATATTTAGGTCAACAAAGTTCTCTCCCAAAAGCAATTGCTGGGGCAGTTCAGAGTTGACAAAAATGTTAGGGCAACAGCAAACAGTTGACAAGACTGTTACTGAGTCATTCCAAACAGCAAAGGATAAGGGGCAACGTCGTGCTGTTTGAATGCCAGCTCTATATCAGACTACCTATGGACTTTGGTCAAGGTCTATAACATTGCTATACCTTAGGGTCCCACGTAGAAAATGCACAGTAACATCTACCCATTGGTCTCCTCTACGAGGATTAAACAAGACAGCACTTGTGAAAGCTGAGCCCTGGGTCTGAGAACATGTAATAAAAGACAGTTATTGTTCATGTTTAGCTCGTAAGGCCCAAGTACAAATAGGAACAGGTCAGTACCCTTGAGGGTTGAGAACCTCATAATAATGACCCATTTCATTGTATGAGGTCAGGTTAGAGCCTAAGAATCAAAAGAGAGTGGAAGAATTTTGTGAACAACTTTTGGGGTACCTGCCCAGCCTCTAGGACCCTACCCCAGTCACAGGAGTGGCCTCCGGCAGCCCCAACTATAGCACACAGCCCTGCCCTCCTGACCGTTGCTGAGTGAACTCAATCAGGGGAGGACACTTGACCCGGGCCAAGATGAGGAGTTTTTGTCTCCCAGGAATTTAGAATCTCAACCAAGAGGATTGAGTTCATCTCCATGGGTGGCCCAGGACAGTAAGATGTTGACCTAGGAACAAGCACCCGGAATGGAGGTGAGAGAGCTGCTCTTCAGAGGGAGAGAATAACACAGCATATAACAGAGAAAGAAGCAGAGAATAGAAGTGAAAAAAAGTGGCCTTTTCATTCCTAAGGCCTGACCACACTCTGCTTTTAGATTCCTTGAGACACCGCTACACACACAATATAAGAAACAGTTTCTCTTTTCTTATTGACTCCAGAGCAAACTAGTGTCTGTTACTCTCTCAGGGATAACATTAGGTGGCAGGTTCAGCCTTTTTTGGCCAACAAAATGACCAGCTGAACAGAGGAGCCCAGGAGACGACATAAAGGCCACAGGCTTCACTGCTTCTGGTCTTAACCAAACAGATTGTTCATTAAACTTCCTGAAGTAGAAATATTAGACCTTAATATCCCCAAGTCTCCCAAACCCCGGCCAAACTTCTCCCCTGAATGCCATACCTATAAATCTAATTGCAGACTAGAATTTAATTATCATTATCATTACCAGCAGCGTCATCAGAATTCTTCATTAAATATCTACTGGGGAAGCAAGCATTCCACTAGGCATTTTACATACAATTGCCTTATAAATCTTTACAACAGCCCCATGATTCTCATTTTACGTATTTGGAAGCTACAGTTTACGGAGTTTAAGTGACTCACCCAGAGACTTACAGAAAGGGAAGAACCCAAGACTGTTGGACTCCACCCCATAGTCTGAGCTGTTTTCGCTCTGTTATGTCTCTCAGGAACATGCCAAAGCTCCTCACAATGGACAAATTAAAAATAAACTCACCGAACTGGGTGTGCGTGGGAAGACCTGGGTTTGAAACCTGGTTTCATTTCTTCACAGTTGCACAATCCAAGGCAGCCACTTAAAACTATTTCAGGTGCTTTCTTCATCAGCAAAATCAGGGCAAGAATACCTGCCCTACTTACCTGCTCACCAGAAATTGTGGGGAGGATGAAGTAAGATGACATACATGCAAGCACTATATTGATACTAAAGAAGCACGCTAATAATATAATAATACTGACTCTCATCATTGAGCCTTTGTAGTTTCAGCATTTATTAAATTAAGATTAAAAAATGCCTGCTCTTTATGAGTCTCATCAGGGTCTTTATGATGCTTAAATGAGAGGTGAAGATATTTTATAAACTCTACGGAGCTATGTAAACTCAAGGGGTTAGCATATTAATTCACCCTTGAATTTACTGCATGACTTTCTTAGGCTGTTTCAACACAGACATGGTCCATGAGCTCTTCAAGTTCGTAATTCTTAGAGAAGGCAGAAAGTTTAAGAAAGTAATGACGACTATGAAGCTCTAAGTATAAAGTACAATTTCTTTTGTGTCAATGTCCTTATCTGCCTCTCCTATTGATCAGTCTGACTTTACCTTTACCTGAAGCCTTCTCTGACAGTCATTTATGCAGCCCCTTCCTGTGGTCTCAGGGGGCTTCATACTTAGTCTTGCATGCAATTACCGGACGAGTATTTGCTCTCCTACGTGCAATGGCCCCAGACTGTGCTTTGATTGATACAAGGCATAGTAATGCCAAGGGGCAAGCTTTTGGTTACTGAAACACCTACCTCAAAGACATCCATACCCAATAAACACACTGCCAACTACACAACTAGACGAGGAGCCAGGCCACCCCATCCACAAAGTTCTCCTTTTTAGAAAGCCCTGGGTTACCAAGATAACTGATCTTTTTGCATGACCCTGTTTTTCCTTTCTGGGGCCTTAAATTCACCAACAAAAAGTGAACCCACCACCCCTAGGCACCCCAACTACAACCCATAGGTTCTCCACCCCATGACACCCACGCGCTTCACCCCACGGCCCCCACGGCCCCTCCAGGGGCTCCAACCCCACTCTACCAGCAACACGGCTCTACCGCAACTTAGTAGCTTAAATACAAAGCAACTCAAATGCATTATCTTACAGTTTAGTAGGTCAGAAGTTCAGCGTGGGTCTCACTGGGCTAAAAATCAAGGTGGCAGCAGGGTTCCATTCTCTTCCAGAGGCTCTAGAGGAGAATGCATGTATTGGCCTTTGCCAGCTTCTAGTGGCCACCCACACTCCTTAACTCACGTTCCCCTTCCTCCATCTGCAAAACCAGCAAGTTGCATCTGTCTAAAGGTTACTCCATACTCACGTTGCCTTCTAACTCGGCCTCTTCCACCTCTCTCTTCCCCTTCCCACCTCCCCTCCCCCTTTTAAGGACTTGTGATCACACTGACCACACCTGGATAACCCAGGCTAATCCTGCTCAAGTCAGCTGATTACAACCTTAATCCATCTGCAACCTTAATGACCCTTTGCCACATAAACTAACACATGCCAAGGTTCCAGGGACAGGACCTGAGCGCCTTTGAGGGCAATTCTATGTGCCACAGTGACACTTGAGCAAAACACTGAAGGGGTAAGGGAGCAAACCTTGAAAATTTTGGGAAGAGTTTTCAAGACAGAATGAAAAGTAAAAGACAAGGCACTAAAGGTGTGTGTGTGTTCTCTAATACTTGAGACGGAGAGGCTCCCACACAGTGTCAGTGTTAGTGCTGAGTAAACCAAACTTATACAGGGGATAGATTTTTGTTGTTGTTGTTGTTTTTTTAAAGCACAGTATAATAAATTAGAAACTTAATGCTTTGCTTTGCTCAGAGGTATAAATCCATTTATTTCCACTACTTAAGAAGAATGGCAAATCTGAAAATCATTACCATATTTTGCCATGTATAGTACACAATTTTTTGCACAAATTTTTGAGAGAAAAACAAGGATGTGCGTTACACATGGGTAGTACCTGAAATACCTTGTATCTGTTCTTGTGTCTTGTAATTATTTGTTACATTAAATTTCTTATACCATAATATGTTCAAAAATAAATGCTAAAATTCCTTTATAATACAAAAGATAAGTATCTCGATATAAATAAATAAATAATTGAATTTAAAAATTAAAACGAAAGATTTTTTTTTTGCCCCTAAAAATTTGGGCCAAAACCGTGGGTGCACATTATATGTGGCAAAATGCAGCCTTTAAAACTCATGGATACCAGCAATTGGCTGCTTTGACACTTTGCTGTAAATCTCATAGGATTGCAGGACATCATTGTTGCAAGAGTCTTCAGTTGACTTTTATACCTTGAACACTTAGCACCTGGCACCTCATAGATGCTCAATAATTAATACCGTCAGATTAAATTTAAGAATTGTTAACACCACTTCCCTTTCACACACATTTCTAGGTTCCGTGCCTTCCACTTCCCCAGTTAGTTCATGGAAGTAGCCATATACCTACTTGACTTTGTGCCTCCCACTCCCAGGTTGATTTATTTTACTATAAGCATCTAGACCTGGCATCCCTGGTTCTCATTATTCCTGAGGCCCTGGCAGATCTCTGTCCATCTCAGATTATGTTGCTCGACATTTTCTTGTAACCCATGAGCCAACTGATTGAGGTTCTCTCACAACATAATGACCTGCAACCCCAGACACGCAGAGGGAGAACCTGAAAAGCAGAGAGTGACTCTCTTGTTCATGGGTGACATTCATAATTAGTGAGAGAGCTGGAGGTTTTATGCCCCCACTGAGCTCCCTTTGGGACATCTCTCCATTGAATAATATCATCTAAAAGATGGACTCCACCTTCAAACGATTTCCTATACTTATTCATTTATCTCACTCCCAACACCACCTCCCTAGGCCAAGCAGCCATCAATTTTTCCCTGGACTGTTTTCCAAGGAACAACGACAACAACAAAAATGCTTTTCTTTTTCATGCAATGCTCTGCAGTGCTTACTGTTCCAACCTTATCCAACTCTCTCTCCATCTCACTCAAACCCTTGTCTTCTTTCTGGAATGTTCTTCCCTTGACTCTAGTAACTAGCTCCTTCTCCCTTTCACCTCCCTGCTTTCTTGTGAGACTTCCCCTCTGCACCTATTGAAGTGTCTCCTATCCTTTGTTCACTACCTCAGCACTTGGTATTTTTCGTAATGCTTTACTTATTGCAAACAATTTGGAATTTGTGATTAAAACTGTGTTTGCTTTAAAAACGAAAATCTTCCTGTAGTTTTTAAGCTCCACGTGGGCAGGGAATTTGTGAGCCTTACCACTGCATAATCAAGACTCAGACAAAAACCTAGCATTCAACCTGACTCCCCACTCTTTCTTACGTAATACATCCAATCCATCAGCAAATACTGTTGGTTCCACCTTAAAAATTTATTTCAAATATGGCCCCATCTTTCAACCTTAGCCACTACCTTTGTAGTCCATGACAACATAATCTCACTTTGACTAAAGCATTTGCCTCCTGGGTATTCCTGCCTCCTCTATTGGTCTTCTAAAGTCTATCACCCCAAAGCAAGATTCTCCCAGAAAGTCTCTGAAAAATAAGTTGTATCATATCATTCTTCTTTAAAACTTTCTGATGTCTTCCTATTAATTATATATATGTATGTATGTATGTGTGTGTGTGTGTGTGTGTGTGTGTGTGTGTGTATATATATAATCTCCAAAACTTGGAAAGAGGATGTTCTTTCTGTATGATAAGGCATTAGCAACTTTACCTAAGAATTGTTCAATTATCAAGGAGAAGTCCCCTTAATTTGTCTTGGCTATTTACTTTTTGGTTAGAGCCCAGGTTCCATGAACTTCCATGTTATAACCTATACATTTGTATCAGATAGAAAAGATAATCCTGAAGTTAATGGTTGCATTGTCCTATAGGATATTAACCAGTGTATATCTATTAACAAATTTACTTCTACATTTCTTTGAATACTACAAAGATGTTTTCTAAACTATTATATGTTTAAAATACCAACAGTAGTTCTGAGTAGTCTCTGAAGTGAACAAAAAAAAAATCGCTTTAAAAAGCAAACATTTTGACAGGCTAGCTACCACTTTTGTTCCTAAGAAATTATGGCTTTAACTTGAGAGGCCTGCAAAGGGATCTCAATTAAACTAAATCTCTCTTTGCAGGATTTAAAAATTAATGTTTGCCAGACTTCTTGCCAATGCCCCAGGAAGAAGTAAGTTAAGGTCTAAAAATATGCTGAACATTAGATTCAAGTAAAGTGTCAGTCTGAATGGAGTGAGTATAATAACCCAAGAAAATAGAGCTTGAGTTATACTACTAGAATCTACAGGTCCACTGAGGAATTCTGGGATTTAGAGATTACTGTTAAGAGCAAGCAAGACTTAGGGCTTCAGAATCCTGACATTAAAAAATACTCACGTTTATCAAGAATGGGCTTGAAATTCACTAAAATTGGAGGGACTTCCAATCGTTATGAACCTATGAACCTAGCTAACTCCTCTACTCTCTTAGAGAAAATATTAGTGAATGATGAACAGCTATATATTTGGATAATAACTATCCTTTGATTTCTCCCACTCTCAAATTATATCCTAAAATACTTCTGCTATTTCTGGAAAATTCTTTGCCTATGGTGCTAAAAACTCCTTTCCCAGTTTCCAGTTTCTTAAATTACAACTCCAGCACTCTACTTTTAGTCATTAGGATATATATATATATATATATATATATATATATATATATATATATATATTCATTGTGTGCTAAGCATTGTTTGTTAAATCCAGGATTTTTAGGAAGACCTATTTTTACTACCAATATGCTCATTGGTATATTGTGAATAAAACAGATGTATTTACATACATATACTCAATTTGTGATAAATGCTGTCGTATTCCTTGTAGAGGTTTTCCCTGATCTTTTTATTAGGCAACAACCACCCTTCTCCTCCCCTTAGAAAAAAACACCTTTAGCTACACCTTTATTTGATTAGCACTTATCAGACCTGTAGCCATTTTTATGGCTTCAAGCTCTACTCAATGTCAGGATGGACACAAAATAGGCAGTAGGGGGTGCATAACAAAACCAAGGCATCCCTAAGACCAGTATGAAGAGTTGTATTTTTGATTAGGATCAGGGGAAAGAATGCAGGTCAGTTTATAAATTTGTTGTATTCTCATGTATAGCTTTACCTCCCAAACTTTAGGGAATGATATTTATATTCAAATAAACCCAAGTTCAAATTCTGTTCTGCCTCTTACTAAGATCTTTTTAAATTTAGTTATTCTTCTAAGCCTCAACTTCCTTGTTTGTCAAACTGAGATAATACTTGCTGCTAAATTGTTGAAATGCCAAATCATGACATAATGCATGTGGGATGCTTTGTTAAATATCTGGCACATAATAAACAGTTAATAAGTGGGAGCTGTGATTATGATTATTCATTCATGCTCATTACCATGTATTCATTCATCTATTCAAACAAATAATTAAGCTTATGCTATCATATTTTCTCAATTCTGAGAACATTTTGTGACATTTTTACATTTTTGAAATTGAAGTGACAATTACATTAAATATTCACAATGTAGATTTTTTCCTGCAAAGATATCTATTAATTTACTGATATAATCTACAGAAACAACATCCTAAGGCTATCCACTGGACCAGAAAGTAGAGGGTGAGAGAGACAAGAAGGTACCCATCCTCTAGGAATCTGGGGACCCTGAATGTCTTGCGAGAAGCCATGTGGCTTCAGTCTATGTCTTCAGAACCTGGAGCTGCTACTACCTGCTTCTGTACCTTATCCTAATTGTCCCAGAGATCTGAGGCACCACACACCACTTTGAGAATCTGATGCAAGTTATGGGTTTTTTCTTTAGGACGTGAGTACGTGTAGGTGTTAGGTTTACATAGATTGTTATGAGCTTTGTAGACTCTCCAAAGATAATTCAAGGCCTCCCCAAAAAGAATCTGTGAAACTTATGAAAAGCAAAAACCCCTGCTTACCCTCTTATGAACAATCCCCAGTTACTCTGCAAGTCACTTTGTGATTCTTTAATCCTGCAAGTTTAAGCATAAGCATGTCTTGAATTTGAAGAGCACAGTGTAGAGTTAAGAATCACTGGCTCAGAGAGTCCCTGACAACAGTTTAAGCTGGGCTGGTAGCCAAAAGAATCAAGTTTAATTCCTCTCCCAAATTTAAGGAGAGAGGGAGAGGACTTTATATCAACCTTTGAAAAAACAACCTACAACTTGTTACTTCTCTCATTCATTTAGTGCAAGTCAATGAGCCACAGGGTCAGCGTTTGATTTACCTTCCATTAGGATAACCCATCTTTCCAGGCCCGTACTCATTACCCCAGATCTAGGCTTGTGGTTTGGCTGTGTCTCATAGCTATAACCATAAATGTCAATGTAAACACATGTTTTCTGGAAGGATGATAAAATCGAAACAATCCATTTTCAGGAACCAACGTGCAAATGTATCACTCTAATATAATTTTTTTCTACACTTCATAAAACTCTGGTCAAAGTGCTTGTCTAAAACAAAAATCCTAGTGGGAGGCTGATATGAGCCACTAGGTTCTTTCCTCTTTAACAAAGACAGTTCGTCAGACTGCAGCCAAGAGCACCAAGGACCTGTACTGGCTCCATTTAGATGAAGGTTTGCAGCATCCAGAGGCTCCTCTAGGACTCTATAGTCCAAAGAGCCGTAGGAAAATTCAAAAAACCAAGGACAGTTTGGAGCTACAGAACCAGGGTCTAAGAGCAGGAAGTGCTCATTTGTTTGTTAGTTTGTTTTAAAGATTTTATTTATTTATTTTCGGGGGGGGGAGGGGGGAGGGGGAGAAATATCAATGTGTGGTTGCCTCTCGCACACCCGCTACTGGGGACCTGGCCCACAACCCAGGCATGTGCCCTAACAGGGAATTGAACCGACAATCTTTTGATTTGCAGGCCAGTGCTCAATCCACTGCGCCACACCAGCCAGGGAAAGGGAGACACTCATTTGTAACATGCTGGTTGCAAGAGCGTAGAGATGAGCTAAGCCAGAAATCAAACATGGTCTCCAAAGTCCAATTACTAAGTATAATCAGAAAGAAGGAAAGTTCTATAAAAGACCAAAAGTAGAAATCAAAGTTGTGTATGGAGTAGAAATTTGGAACCAAGGAGGAGATTTAGTAATTCTGAACATATCAAGAAATGATGAGAGGAGAACGTGGGTGAGAACGGTGGTGAGTCCCTGATGTGAGAGAAGATCTCAGACACACCATCTAGCTTTTGTACCTTGAAGTGTACCACTGGCATGCAGGAGGGGAGAGCCAAGGACTCCAAATGCCCTACGGTCTGGGGCATAGATGAGGGAAAACCTTTTTACCTCTACCCTCTGGGATTCAATGACTAGAGCCTATGAATCAAACAGTTTTAATTACATGTATATAAACACCGGAGCTCACAAAGAAAAACATGGCTCAAGAAGGCAGATGATTGAATCTAGCTAGATGACTAAGACTTATGTACCATCTTCGGCTAAACAATGGAAAAGAGGCTTGGGGCTTCCTGGTGAGGAAGCAAGTTACCGGAAGCGAAGAGAAGAAGTGTGTGGTTAATAAGGGTTGCCATGATAGGCAGGTAAGTCTCTCAGGTGTTAAGAGTTGTCTCCAGGTTGTAGCTCTCTTCCTGATTTGGAGACTTCTTTACAAATGAAAATCCCCTTTATGAATGTACATATCCTTTACAAAAAGGGAAATTTATACTCTATTTTTAGGCAGTTGGGCAGATAAAGAGCTTGCCCTGCTGGTTCTCAATGGCCTTTAGCTCAGAATAATTGGTATGCCAAAAAGGTGACATATTCTGACACCCTACTACGGACCATCCCAGGGAATAAAAAATAGTCTACCCTCCATGGAGGAACCAGGCAGACTGATGTGGGAGGCAGAGCATAACAAAGACAGGAAGAACAAGAGAGACTATTACCTGCCTTGTGAACACATTAGAAAATGCAAATGTTACACTGGAAGGTGACTACTCATGAAAAGTAGTGCAGATCGCCACTCAACCCCTCTGGGCCTATCCTTCATCTGCAAAATGGGGATAATAGTAACTACCTCACAGGGCTGTTAAGGTTTAATTGACTTACTGTGTTCAAAGCATTTTGAATAGTAACCGGCACATAACAATCTCTAAATTACATATTGTTTTTATGATACTATTTCTAAGGAAACAAATAAAACCATAAAAAAGTCCTTTGGAAACAGCTTTTATCTTTGCTTTTGAACAGAAAACAACCACCATTTGTTTGAAAAGCCTTGACATCATAATGACAAGTTTTCCCCATCACTATAAATGCTTTTCTCCTCTTCTGGCTTCCAGAGCCCACCCATCCAAGGAAACGTGCAGCGAAAGGCCTTTCCACCAGCCCCCAGTGCCTCTCCAAGCAGAGGCTGCATGACCCCAGGGGATTCAGAAAGAACACACTGTCTCTGCCAAAACCTAGCTCCCAGGAATCATCAGACCTGCTCTGGTCCCAGCTGTACTCTGTGGCTGCAACTAACAGGTAATTAGCAATGACCTTTGCCAGCTTCCTAACTGTGAACCTTAAGCCCTCCTCCCATTCTGGTTGAGGAGCCCTCCGTGTCAACAGCAATGCCGCAACGTACGGTCTTCCATTCCATCCAGGGCTCTTTGCGGAAGTTGGGTCTCAAAGAGATACAAAGGGAGCTCAGCCTCGCCTCTCAGCACCACAAGTGCCTGGCTGGCTTCGGAACTCTGGTCCGGTCCACAGCATGTCCTTGGGCACTGCTGGCACTGCCCACTGCCCTTTCTCGTGGGGGCGCAGTTATTTGCATCTTACATGACTCTTCAGTTGAAAATTGAATTGATCACCAATGACTAATGATTCACTCGATTGCGCCTGCGTAATTCTTCTGTTGTAAAAACTCTGAACCTACGCAGCTAAGGGAGGTTCTGGGCTGCGACACATGGAGACGCTGGGACACCCTATGCTTCGCTCCCATTTGGCTGTCCCTGACTTGTACTCTTTATAAGAAGCCAGTAATCTTTAAGCGAAGCACTTTTCTGTGTTCTGAGTCATTCTAGCAAATTACTGAACCTGAGGAGAAGCTCACGAGAACTCCTGACTTTGTAGTTAGCCCAGCAGAAGTGTGGGTAGGGTGGGTACCCCATTTTTAGCTGGTATCTGAAATGGGAACTCTCTCCTAAGATTCAGCCCTTAACCTGCGGGGTCTGCATTGCCTCCAGGTAGTTAGTGTCAGAATTGAATTAAATTGTTGGACATCCTGTTGGCATCAAAGAGTTGGAGAATTGGTTGATGTTTGGCAAAAACCACACAGAGTATATGTGTAGTAAGGGATGGTGACAACAAACAATAAACAAGGAGATAAGCGTATAGGTGAGAAAGGGAAAAAAAGAGTAAGATGGGACTCAGCATTACAGATATGTTAAATGCTATAAAGAAAGTGGTAGGGTGTTAGAAAGGAGGAAAAATATTTTTCCTCTACCCATCTATCCTTAGTTGACCAACTGTGATAAAAGACAGATTAACAAGAGAAAAACAGACAGAATTGTATTAACATGGATACTTCATGTATACATGGGAGATACTCAGGGAAAATGAGTAACGCCCCGAAGTGGTTTAGAATTCAGACTTAATTATCATCTCAGTAGGGAAAGGGGAGTGAAGATCCACATCTCATGTAACAATAAGTGATTTTTAGGAAAGATGAATGGGCCCTTAGAGGAACAGATGGACATAAGGGAATTTGTGACAAAGTTGGTCTGGGTGTGGTGTCCATGTCTAGCCTCGTCTCCAGTGACAAGTCAGTCTCCCTTGGTTGGTGAAACTCCTTGCGGGGGGGTGGGGGAGATTTATGTCAACTGAGTCCCTTTTGGAGGATCTGTCTTTAGGCAGAAAAGGGAAGTTCAGAGAAAGCCACTCTCTGCATTTGCTGGTTTTCAAGCACCTACAGCTCAAAATAATCACTACCGAGGTGGTGTGTTCTGCTGTCCTTCAGTGGCGTACGTAAGGACAACAGAGGTGGTGGCCCCATTTGATAGGGTGGTTGGAAGAGGCCCCTCAGAAGAGGAAGCACTGTACCAAGTGCAGCACACAGTTGAGTCATTGAAACCCTTTCCACTAAGTAGTATTTTCTTCATTTTATAGAAAAATATGGAAGGGGCAAGTCAAGGAACATGTATGAAAGACACAGGGGCATGGACAATGGGGTGGGATGTTGTCATCTGGCAGTGACTGTGGAACTAGGGGAGAGTGTGGGCAGAGCAGGGGAGAGTAATGGGGGGAAATGCTGGACAACTGTAATTGAACAACAATAAAAAACCTTTACCTTTCAAATAATAACACTAATGATTTTAATTACATTTATATCTCAGAATTTCCAATAAAAGCAGAGTAGCTTGTAAAAAGAAAAAGAAAAACTACTGGGCAGAGCGAGATCCAGTCATTTGTCATGGCTGCCCAGTTAAAAAGTGGCAGAGCGAGAATTCTAGTTTTGTCTGATCACTTCAGCATTCTTTACCTATTTTAATCTGGTCCCCGCAGCCGAACAGAACTTTCCACAGTGACAGAAATGTTCTCTATCTGTCCCATAGCCCATAGGTGACACTGAGCACCTGAATTGTGGCTAGGGTGAAGAACTGAATATTTCATTTTATTTAATTTTAATTATTTAAATGTATTTATGTTAATTATTTACATTTAAATGACCATATGTTGCTGGTGGTTTCTACCTTGGACAGTGAAGTTCTAGGTTTTCCCCATTGTGTGCTGGCTCCGTAGTTTTGGTCTGTTTTCCTAATGTTCTAGAGCTTTTTTTGATTCTATCTTCTTCCCAAGAAAGATGTTGTCATCTGGCAGCAAAAGCACCTGCTAAAGATTAGCTACATTAAGCCCCCACAGGCCTGTGTCACACTAATTAGTCACCGCATCTCAAAAACAGGATATTAATTCTCTGTCTTCATTTCATTTTACATTTTATGTACATGTTTCGTAATGTAAAAAAAAAACAAAAACAAAAAAAACCTGCAGTGTTCCAGGCATATCCAAATGCCAGAAGCCTATTAAACCAAAGGTGCAGGGAGAAAAGCTGATTGAGACCACATGGACACTTTACTTCTAAGGCCAGAGCGTGGAGAAGAGAAAGGCATTGTAAAGGGAAAGCCTCTGTCTTATGAAGTGGCTGTAATTCTACCTATGAAGATGTATGAGGAGTGTCCAAGTTTTTGGTGTCTCTGGGCCACACTGGAAGAAGAAGAGTTGCCATGGGCCACATGTTAAATACACTGCGATGTGTAATCACAAAAAGGTCTCATAACGTTTTAAGTAAATTTACGATTTTGTGTTGGGCCTCATTCATAGCCATCCTGGGCCACATGTAGCCTGCGGGCTGTGGGTTGGACACCCTTGTAACAATCAGGCAAACCGCCCCCCACCACCGCCATGCAGTCCCCATGGGTTAGTGACTTACTTTACTTTTTTGGCAACAAGACCTACAGCAAACACTAGCACTGCAATTAAGGAAACAATATGACAGTTTAAAAGGGAGCTCTGGAACGTTTTCCATTTCTTCTCCATGAGTCAAGCTTTATGGACATCAAATAGCTCAGAAACTGGTTAGCAAATACATATATTTGGGTCATGTAGACCTGGGTTTCAGATCCACCATACTTCTCTTCCATTCTCTCCTAGCCCCCGTCTTCTGTTGAAATTATAATTTCAAGCATGGCCCTGATTCTCTGCTTTTCTGGGAGATTGCTGGATTTTGCCATTGTACTAATTATTCAAAGGGATAAACAGACGTTCCCAGGGTGAGATGTGGAGGAAGATGTTCCTGGGGGAGAAACAGCCTGTACAAGGACTCAGGCACAGACATTCATAATCTGCAGTGTTTGAAGAAGAGCTAGAGTGATCTGCAGCCTAAGAAAAGAGGGTAAGGAGGAGAGTGGTGGGAAAGAAGGCTGAAGACGAAAAGAGGGAATCGTGATGATTATTTCCTTGTACGTGTATTAACCTCCTAGTCAGAAATGACCCAACATTATTTATTGCACAGATTAAAAATCAACAAGCAAAACCCAGAAGCCATAAGAAAAGACTAAAATGTACTTCTAAAATAATTCAGTATAAATAAAGTATTTGCCATATATGAATACACATAAAAAAATAATATCCATAATAAAATGTTTCCCATGCAAATACAGGCAAAGGACATAAAGAAGTAATTCACAGGTATGAATTATATGTTCAAAGATAATCAACCTTACTGTAAATTAAAACTTTTAGAAATCAATTTTACCTAATGGATTGACCAAAAATCAAAAGAGTGTTAATATGTTGTAGAGAAAGCAAACATGACCTCTACCCATCTTAGGTTTTCAGCCATGGCTTTTTAACAGAAAGACAAATTAACAAGAGAAAAACGAAGTTTATTAATGCTTCAAATGCACATCGTATGGGAGAAACCTAAAACAAAGAGTAACTCAAAGGGGTGGCTCAGAACTCCAGCTTACACAGCATCATCGACAAAAAACAATGATTTCTAAAGAGATGACAGGACAGAGGAAATCAGTTTTAAGTTTTCCAAGGGCTGCAAACTGTGGGAAGGTAAACATATGGGTGGGAACTAATGAGGTAAAGTTTCTTTGCAGATTCCTCTGGTGCCATCTCTGGGCTGATAAGAGACTGTCTTCAGTGAAAGGAGAATTTATGTCCTGCCTTAAGGCTGAAAATGGGGAGCTTTTTCTGGGTTTGCTGCACCTTAATTGCCTTCAGCTCAAATATGCCTCACAGAGGTATATTTGGGGATGAGATATTCTGGTTTACTTCAATATTATTTTTGTAAATACTTTAAAGATACAGTCACTTTCTTTCAATGTTAGTGAAAATATAAACTGGTTCAAAATTCTGGAAGGGCATTTGACATTATTTATCAGGATTTACTTGGTATGTCCTCTTAGTCAAATAATTCAAGTTCAATGTATCTGTAAAATCTATCCTGCCAAAATCCACTCAGACACAAAGATGTATATATATAAGGATGTTCACTGCAGCATTGTTTACAATAGCAAAAAAATATGGAAACAGAGTAAATGCTTATCAAATCATGTTATAGTCACACCATGGAACACAATGCAGCCTTTTTTAGAGAGCAGCTTTTTAAAATGAAGAATGTTTTTATGTATTGTCATGAAAACATCTCCATAATTAGTATTAAATTTAAAAAACTAATGAATAGTATTTATAGTATGATCCCATTTATGTTTTTTAAGAAACTAAATATGAATATGTGCATATGTAGGCACAGAAATGAATGAAATGAATTTTAAAAATGGAAGGACAAGTAATGAAAGATGAAGTCATTACCCTTGAGGAGGAGAGGATAATGGGGAGCTGTGTGACATGGAGCAGTGGGGCAGAAAGACAGATGAGAAGATGGGTGGAGACAAGACTTTATTTTTATTCTATATGCTTTGATAGTATTTGAATTTTTTAATAATGAAAATAAGTTCATTACTATTATGTCCTTTTTCAAAATAAAAATAAATGAAAAGCAACCATTTATATCACAACTTGAACCTGTCACCGTCCTGGTGACTATGGATTAGCAAGACAGTGAACTTGTCCAGACTGACCAGACCTCACACTGATTTAGCCACTAGAGAAGCTCACTGAAGCACTTCCAGCTCCCTTAAGAATCACAGACTCTCAGAGTCCTCAGGATATTAAACGTCCTCCACCCAATCACCTGCTCATGCTTCAGGTCCCTCTTATGCACTTCTACAAATTCATCTTCCAGATTCTCCTTGATGGCTCTTCCAGTGACAGAAGTCATTGCTTTCCATGGCTTCCTGGCCTATTGTCCAGCATCTTTGCTAGAAAGACTGCCTTTTTATTAAACGAAAGTATTTTTCTATCCCTAATCCTATGTACTCCTCTGACTATATCTTGCAAGTCTCTTTTCTTCCAGGAGGAAAAAGGAGGTTCCCACTCCCCAAATGAATGAGAAAACTCTCTCAACTTAATGTTTGTTACAGCCCTTACCGTGTTGTATTATACTTGTCTATCTACAAAGAGACTGGACAAAACGTACCTTGAATCCCTAGCACCAAGATTAGAGTCAAGCTCACAGGAGGCTCTCAGGAAATAGATGACAGATAATAAGGATGGATGCATGGATGCATGGATGGGAAGATAGATGGATGAATGGGTAAATAGATGGACTTTTTAAGTTTCTGTTTATTGAGCACTTGATACTTGGAACTTACTTTATTCACTAAATAAACTATGAAGTAGATATTACTATAATTATCTTAATTTTACCACTAAGGAAATGAAGGCTCAAGGACTTTTGTAATTCTAAATAAGGATCCATATTTACAAAGCTTGGGTCTGAAATTTGCATAGATGATTAGAAAATGTACCCTTTTAGCCACTACATCACAGTGCCATGAATTCATGAATCAATGAGAGAATGGGTGCGTGAGCCAAACTATAAAACAAAGTCTTACAGAATTCTGCTGTTTCAAAAACTCCCCATGTGTTTGGAAATCTGTTACAGCATTCAAAAGAAGAGACCATAGCTTAGATTTGACTGAAACCAACTTGCATTCAATCAGTTCCAGAAAAAAAAAAAAGTAATCGACCATCTACTACTCCCTACTTTTCTAGGAGGTGGGAATATAGACAGGATTTCTCTCTAGCTGCCCTTCTGAACTTGAGACAAACCTCAGGCCCCATGATGTGGGGACCTGACAGGTATAGCAGTATAGTTAAAACTTACATGAACTCCATTTAAACTTCATCTGGGCTCCTCCCTTACTTTGGAAAGCTTTACATTAAACTTTGTAACATAAGGAGAACATGCAATTTAAATTAAAGAAATGGGGGAGGTTTGGGTATTTTCCAACCCGGGTCAGCAAGCTCCGAAGGCCTGTAATTAGGTTTTCCTTCTGTTTCTTCTTAGTTTGATCATCAAAACCGTGGATAAGAATAAAGCATAATCAGATAGTTTGCCTACTTTTCCTTCAAGATGTGCATCTATTAAAGATACAGAATGTCTTAAAGAATACTTTGCAAATGCCTGCCAAATCTACCAGGCTGGCATAATGGTTTTTATTCTGGTCTGTCCCATCCTTATGACCAAGCATAAAATGATGCCAAGCACAAAAGTATAAGATAATTCTAACATTGTACTGATCTAACCTTAAAAAAGCGGCCTTGTATTGTCTCATAGTGGTTTTTCGAAGTAGTACATTTCTTACGTTTATGAGGAGGAGAAATAAATGACCAATTTCAGGCTCACATTCTATCTGAGAGTGACACCGAAAGGTATATTGGGGGCAGGCAATGACAGCTATAGTTTGGAAAGTCACCTGAAAGACTTACAATTTCTCTCTTAATAATCCACTTTTTTCAGCTATACTCATATGGCCCATACACATCTGACTTTCTCTGGAATGTGCAGGAGTCAGATTCGTCTGGTGGAAAATATATAGATGGGCTTTTAATGCTTCCAGTTTTAGGCAACATTACAGAACTGAGATTACATGTTTGTCTAGTTTCCCTTACTTATGAAATAGAGCTTTAATGATGCTCTGATGGGGAGAAGGAAATTACCCCCCTAAGACCCTTGACTGTGAGTTTCAATGACTTGTGTCTTGGTGGGAGCCAAGCTTCCTATATTATTTCTCTTAACGGCTCCACTATCCCTTCGCCACATGTTCACTGTCCAACCACAAAAGGGAGCCAAACACACAGTTACATCAGAAAGGGGAAAACCACCATGCTGGCATTGGACCCAAGGAAGAAGCATTTAATCAATCAATTACAGATGCACCTGCATTGATGTAACGTATGTAACAGACTAAAGCAATTTACCGTGTGTCTGTCAGTACCTTTCATGGGTTTATGTTTCCTAAAAGTTTATGAAACTTGTTTTCATAAACTATATTATCATCCAAATACTTCTATGATAGTTACCACTTTATTGTCTCTATCTTAAAAATATTTTAAAAGCAATAAGGTGGACAAATAGCAACCTATTAAATTGAACACCCCTACATAACTCAATGGTAATGTAACCGCTCGGTGAAGGAGAAAGAAGTACACTTCCCTGGTCCCACTTTAGTTCTGCTGGTAAAATTCAGTTTCTTCATGGGGTAAAAATGGTGAAGATGTGACAAATTAAGTGACATAGCATTGAATAATTTACAACATAGTATTTTCTCAAATAATCACTTAAACCTCCACAATAGTGTATAGGTTTAGAGTCAGTGTACATTGGACAGGTAAAGAAACAGCCTCAGAGCAAGTCTGAATTAAGAGCCTTGCAAAGCTCAGTCAGTTACAGCTGGGAGGGTACAAACTCCATTTTTATTACTTCAAGTCCAGTAGTTCTTCCCAATGCCGATATTCTGACCTTCCCCACAATCAAAAGATAATCGGATCATGATGCTGTCCAACAAGGGAACACTCTGAAACCATTCCCACCTTCCAGGACTGGCTTTGGACACACTCTAAAGAAGATCAAGTTTAACTTTGGTGGCTCCAGCCTGTCTACTCTGTGTTGTTTCCCCACCCCCACCCCAGCTCCCATTTTTGAGATGAAGAAATTGAGGCTTGGAAATAACTTTCTGGAGATCCAACAGCTCATGATATATATGAGTTGGGTATCAAATTCATGCCTTTTTTGCAAGCCATGCTGAATTCAATGTAGTCATTAAGTACACTGGATTTAGAATCAAACAAGCCCATTTCAAATGTCAGCTCTACCAATGCGTGACCTTGAACCCCTAGGAACCTCAGTATCATAATCTGTGGTAGGTATTAAATGACATGATGCATATAAGATATTACTTAAAAGAAAAAATGGTAGCTAGTGTTATAATTGTAATACATCAAACCAGCTTAAGGAATGTACCACAGACCACAGGATTTCAGGCACTAGAACTGAGATGAAGTTGAAGGGTCCTCTCAAAACACCAAAATTTGCATCATGTAGAAATTTGCATTATGTAAACAGCAGAGTCAGAGACAAAACTGTAAACAGATCTTCAGGTACATGCCGCCACCACCATGAACCACCATGCCCTATCCTAGAATTCAGCCTGACAGCACAGTGATTTCCTCCATCCTGAAGCCACTGTTCTCAAAAATATGGGGAGGTTGCCAGATTTAGGGGGATGAGCATGATATCACAAACAAGACCCGTCCCTTTAGCCAGGCTCTAGACTTAGAGATGATGAAAGCTTCCCTCTGAAGGGGTCTCTAGGATGGCTGCTGGCACTCACTATTAAAGGATAGTCTCATAACATGAGACACACAAAGATAAATACCCACTGTTGGAATGCAAGAGGGCCCAAGGGCAGTGTGGGGTCGGCTCAGCTCTTCAGCGTCCTAAGCAGAGTCCCCAGAGTAAGGATCTAAAACAGGAAAGGAGTTTCCCAGGATCACTTGCTCTTCCTGCCTCCTTGATTTCTAAGGGCAACTGATGCTGGTTCATAATGTCACGAAAGCCATGCCATGGTCATCACCCAGGCTGTAATGGGAATGGGTGGGCGCTCATAGACAGGTATGGATGTGAATCCCAAGAAATGTTAACTTGGATAGGTCATCTATGTTCTCCAAGCCCCAGGCTTCGTCTGGCAAAATATACAGTAAAAACATCCTGCTATTATTACTATCTATTGTTATCCATATTTTTGGTCAACTATATGCAAAGAAACACATTACTCAAAATGCACTTGTCTGCTATAATTCTTGTAGTATCTCCTTATATTTCCTATTTGTACCTCAAGATTCACTCTCCATCCTTCTAGTTTGTGCCTCCCCCCCAAAAAAAATCCTCTGTGAGCTTTATCACATGTTCCCTTGTTTTAGTTTCCAGTTTTGGGAAAGGACTATACTGGAGATGAAAAAGAAGGAGGTTAGGATGTGCAGTCTGATGGCCTTCCCTCTGCCACACTGCTGCGGGTTAGCCATGTCTCTTTGCCAGAAGCCACAGTTTCTGTCAGGCAGTTTTCTTCACACATGTCTCTCTCCAGGTTATGAAGTGTCATCTCCCTTTGCCTTGTCGGTCCTGGGGATGGTAATGGCTCCACACTGTTGGTCACCCTAAGATCCTGCTATATGACTTGTTGATTTCCTTAAACCCTGCTTACGTCTTTCTAAAAAGTCCTTGTATTAAACTCCCCTCAAATGCCTAATTTGAATGAGCATCATTTTCCTGTTTTCCTTGAGAGATTCATCCATTAACTAGCTAATTCGAGCAAAATAGCATTCCAGCTTGCCAAGTCCAAGTTACAGAAACAGAGAATCTTTTCTACTTAACAATTTCTTCTCTTTGAAGTCCCCACCCAGTCATGGAAGTCAACCATCTGTCCCCTAATCATGGCCCAGACACTAACCTTTTGTTCAGTTAACCTCAGCCTAAAACATAATTTAACTTTTTTCTGTCGACTCGTCTGTTCAATTTCCTTTTCTTCTTTCTTTTCACAATGGCCTTTCTACTTCCTTCTATCTGTGACTGGCTATGCCCGCCATTCTTCCCTCCATCCTCATCAACAGGCCATTTTGTGGAGCACTGGTATACTTGGGGAAGATAGCTGTAAGCCCAGGGATGGATCATGTTTGGTCTAGCTCAGTCATTGTAATCCCTTTTCTCTTTTCAGGGACCATTTGAGGTGGTAGCCACGTGACAAAATCTAGGCTTTGATGACTGACGGGAAATTTGCAGAGGGATAGGGGAAACAGAATTTTAGGAGCGAGAGTACTTCTTAAGAGAAAGACAGAAAAGAGAACATGTCCTCTTTCTCCTGTCCTCCTTGACACTGACATTGTTATTTGTTGTTTGGAGTTTAGTCGGCCATCTTTTCGCAAAAAGGGGGAAGTCAAGAGAATTGGAGAGAAGTTAACCCAGAGTCCTGAGATTATTGAGCTTCTGAATTAGCCCCACTCCTCCAGATTTCTTGATAATGAGATAATAAACCTCTCTACATTGATCACTCTTATTTCATTATTCCAATTATTTCATTACTTGCAACCAAAAGAAAACTACCAAAGGCTAGCTGCATTTCCATGATGCAGACATATTCTCTTATCTATTTGTCCTGTTCAAGGCAGCTGGCAGCTCTAGCAGTCATTAAATGTGTTCTGCAATTCCTAATTTAAAAAATGGGTGTGGGGTCCCATAATGCTAGGTCCCCTTTATGCTAGGGCCTGCAGCCCCACACAGGTAAAATTCTGACTTTCTAATCCAAAAATTAGTGATTATGAATGCTTTATCTTTCCTTTTGGGAAAAGATGAATGAGACCATTCCTTTCTGCAAATATTAACATCAGAGACCAAAATCAGGGGCTGGCAGTGGCTTCATGCTCTTCTCTCCAGACCTAGCATATAGATGTTTGTAAATAACTAGAAAGAATTTATCACAAAGGATAGAATTAGGCTTGGCAGCAAATGCAAAACAGATAATAGTGGATTAAACAAAATGGAAAACTATTTCCAGCTCATGGAAATGAAGGCATGACTGGAGCCTCCGTGATGCTGGCACCCCCCTTCAGCCTGACTGTTCTGCTGTCTGCAACATGTGCCTTTTACCTTGCACTCTAAGATTTCTGTTCTAGTTCCAGCCACCACATCTGGATTCTAACCAACAAGAGAAAGGCGCAGAGAGGAGCAGGTCCCTTTTTTAAGGACACTCCACAGAGGTGCAAATCCACTCAAAGCTGCAACTCGGTGCTGGATATTTTCTGTTTCTTCCTCCACCACGTCTGCTCTCCTCCTTTTTCTACACTGTTTTGTGCTTTGAGGGGTTTGCCTGGAGGGATGACATCAGTGAGCTCCCTTGCCCTCTGGCCTCTGCTGAGTGCAGAGGATGGAGATATACTTGGGAAATGAGAAGGTGGAGGGGAGTGGGGTTGGGGTATCTCTCTCCCCAGCTTGCTCCCTTCTAAGTAGCTAGGGGTTGGCTGTATCCTTCTATCTAGTACTTGAGTGGGAATCATCTCCTTCATGTTTCAAACAATAAAGGATACATATCTGTAGACAATTTAAAAATAATAATAAAATGAATGAAAAAATCAAAATTTTATTTCTGTTTATTTTATTTTATGTTTTGATTTTGTCTTTCTTTCTTCCCATTCACTGCTCTATCTACTGGATATGGACAGCCATCCCTAACACTACATCGAAACCATTCTTGTGGTTATTGAAGACTTCACAATTCTCTAACTTTAAAATCTTTACCTCAACCCTTTGTTAATATTTAAAGATGCTGGTTACTACCTTGTCCTTGAGAGGACACATGGGCTTGTATGAATCCTCTACTGTTTTTCTATATGGCTTTTTGGCTCTATATAGCTAGTGCAGTCTCAGAGAACAAAAGGAAAGAACAGGATAGAATGTGAGTTTCCTATGGCTCTGTAATACCACATACTTGATGGTTTAAAACAATAGGAATTTATTCTCTCTCAGTTCTTCCTCCAGGAGGCCAGAAGTCCAAAATCAGTACCACTAGGCTGAAATCAAGGTGTCAGCAAGGCTGTGCTCCCTCCAGAGGTTCTAAGGAAGAATGAGTTTCTTTTCCCTTCCTGCTCTGACTGCTACTGGCATTCCTTGGCTTGTGATCACTCCAATCTTCAAGGTCAGCATCTTTAAGTATTTTATTTTTTAACTTTTGGTGTTTAAAGAGAAGGGAAGGGAGGGAGAAAGAAAAAGCAAGAAATATTGATGTGCGAGAGAAACATTGATTGGTTTTCTTCCATACACACCCAAGGGGGCTGAACGGGCGATTCAGGCATGTACCCTGGCCAGAAATTGAACTAGTGACCTTTCGGTTCATGGGACAATGCCCAACCAACTGAGGTACACAGGCCAGGCAAGACCAGCACGTTTGAATTTCTCTGTTCCAACTTTACATTACCCTCTTCTCTGTGTTGGTAGGTCAAAAGGCAACTTTTTATTATCACCATGTGCAGACAATTCAAAACAATGCCAGGGATAAGCCTCCTGCCGGACACAGACTACACCCATCATTACTTCTCCCCGACAGCTGCCACTGCCTCTTCGAAGGGTCACAGCTCCTGTCAATCATTCATCTTCGTGCACTGACTCTCTCCAGGTTTGGGAACCATTCCTCCCCTTGCTCTGCAGGCCTAGGGGTGGAACAGTTATCTGTATATTCTCCTCTAGGCTTTCAAACTCCTGCACACACCTTTTTTTTTTAAGATTTTATTTATTTTATCATTTTTAGACAGAGGGGAAGGGAGAGAGAAAGAGAGGGAGGGAAACATCAATCTGTGGTTGCCTCTCATGCATCTCCTACTGGGGACCTGTCCTATAACCCAGGCATGTGCCCTGACTGGGGAATTGAACCAGAGACCCTTTGGTTCGCAAGCCAATGCTCAATCCACTGAGCTACACCAGCCAGGGCTGCACACACCTTTGTAAATAATCACTTCATTTAACTCTGACAGTTTAAATCTGTCACGTATTTCTTGCTGGCACCTTGGCTAATCCCATCCAGTAGCAAAGGAGTATTTATTCCAAAGCGGTCATGAGCCAAGATAAAACTTAGAGGTTCTTCTAGACATTAGAACAACCACAATCTCTGCCACCCTCAATAAATGATTTTCCCTTATTTGAACTTAGGGATCATAGACCTACCAAATAAAAATACTCTTATGATTATTCCTGGCCACCAAGCTTTCATTTCTCTAACCACTTTTGCTACTTTCCCCCAAAGAAACCAGCTAAATGGGCACCACTGGAAAGTGCATCCAGATTGCTGCCCTGAAGTCACATAGAAGGAATTTGATTCGGTCCTAACATCTACTCAGAGGTGGCCTTCAGCAGAGGTTGCATTCACAGCATGACCTACTGACCAATCAGAGTGACACCTGACCAAGCAGAACAGACACTGATTGGCTTACCATTTCGGTGCATATCCACTGGGTATCTTCCCTCCCCTTAGGAGAGCTGAAAGAATAGTAGTTTGGCCTCATCTCTTCACCTGCAGACTCTGGGCACCTCTTAACCCCGTGTCTGTTTTGTGAAGACAGTCCGTCCTTGGATCCTTAGCTGGACCAGCTTCCCCAACCAAAAGCTAACTTGACGGCTCCTATTTCTTAACCATGAACTCCCGCCACACTCACTTTTAGCCCGTCGGCATTCACATGGCCACTTCCTTGTGGTACTGGTTTTGTTAAGGGAAAACAATGTTGAGAGGCAAGAAAATGGCATGGGATAAACAATTAACCAGGGATACTTTTACTTCCCTCCTTGTCCCTCAAATAAAGTACCTAGTAAACTTGGGTTTCATTGTCTTATTACAAAACCGTCTACCTTGGGAGAGCATTTGACAGGAGTCTCCATGAGGAGACGAGATGTGCTTTGTAAAGCCATGTGTCACTGTCATGGCAACTGGCACACAGGCCCCTATTGTACAGGAGCCCTGCTGCTGTGAGTGGGCTGCCCGGGCTTTGCTTGTTGCTACAGCAAGCCCCTGAAAGAACTTCTCGGGGACCAATGTTCACAGTCCCCACGAATCTGAATGCACGTCTCAGTTCTCCTTGTGGTGACTGGAAATGTCAATCCCTTCCCAAAGTGAGTCAAAAAACCTCATGGAGGGAATTGTTGAGGATGAATTTTGTTTGGGCTGATTGTTTTTCATTTCTGTGCCAGACACTTCACATACACATCGCCTCTAGTCTTCACAAGAACCCAATGAAGCAAGTGTGGCTGTCCTCATTGGGAAACCTAATGTAGAAGAGGAAACCGAAGCCCAGAGAGGTAAGTCACTCTGTGGCCCCTCTGAAGCTGGGAGGCAGTGGAGTAGTGATTAGATCTCAGGTAGACCCAACTCTGAAGTCCCATCATACAGTCCCCACCTATTACCACCTTTTCCAGAACTGTGCCGAGGGCCAGAAGGGAGGCTTACGGACACAAACCCTCAGCTCTGGCCTTCATGGGTTGACACAGGCAGCAGACCAAGTCGATGCCTGAAGACTAAGAAGATTATATCATCATGGTAGCATCATGGCAATGCAGGCCAGCTGCCTGTGCCAGGTGAGCAAGGAGATCTGCAGCACAGGATGGGAGCTGGGAGAGTCAGGTTAATCAATTATGTTTTGCTAATGACAATCCACTTCAAAATGTGGTGAGTTAGAATAACCACAATGTGTTATTCTCATGACCTGTGTTTCCACTGATGGTTCTTTCACCACAGCCTGTCCCACTGATGTAACTCACACGGGTGCCTCTAGCTGACAGCTGGGAGGGTTTGGAAGTTCTCTCAGGGGCCTGTACCGTGGTGCTGGCTGTCAACTGGGGTTCTTCAATTCTTTTTCTTCTTAGTTTCCAGGATCCCTCCACATGTCCCATCTCTCTAGAAGTATAGCTTGGACTTCCTAACAGCATGCTAGCTGGTTCTGAGCAGATGAAAGAAGCTTCCAGGCCTTTTAAGGGCTAGTTTTGGGCACAGTGTCACTGCTGCCATATTCCATTGGTTAAAGCCCATCACAGACCAGCCCAGATCCAAGGAGAGGGGGAAACAGACTCCATTTCTCAGTGGAAGAAGAAGCCTGTGCACAGAGAGAAAAGAGGATCTATGGGTAGTCTTCTTTAAAGAAATCTGCCACAGTGGATATATTCACAATCCCCTTTCTGAAGACATAAGCCCTGCAGAGATGATGGAGAGAAGGCTTTCTCTGTGACCACATGGTGAACAGGCCTCATCTAGAAGGCCAGTTCTGACTGCCCATGTCTGACTGGGGTGCACATTGAAGAGGATTCTGGGTCCGGCAGGAAAGAGTTCCTCCACGGAGACATCCATCCATTCATTCCTCCTTTGTTTCAGACGATAGTTATTGAGAACCTGTCATGTGCCAAGGACTCTTCTAGGAGCCGGGAACAAAGCTGAGCAGTGGAGAGGAAAAAGCTGTGATGACACACTCTGAACCCTTGAATCCAGCCATGCCTGAAGGCAAGCAACACCAGCACAGGGCCATACCTGAAGCCAGGTGCACTCGTGTTGTGGGTTCACACCAAGACTGCTAGTTCACACTGCCTCCTGGCACATTGAAACGAAAAGATTTCCAGTTAACACTTCCTATCGTAAGTGAAGAAACTGAGATGCTAAGAAACCAATGAACTTGAAAAAGTTCACATGGACACTAATTGGCAGAGCTGAATTCTATTCCAGGTTGGCGCTGTGTGCTCTCCAGCATACCCCACAACCCCCCTGAGTCTCCTTCTCCTGACCCCTGTCATGGACAGTGATTTTCAGACATGCCTGTTTCCACTCAGGCCACAAATGCCTTTGGAGTATAGATCCCACTGGAGAGTCATTCCCATGGAGCTCTCCCACCCTCTTGCACTTCTCTTCATCATGCACCTACATTGTCCTAATCTCTAAAAGCTGGTTTTCACAATCTAAACAAGTCAAAGAAGTAAAGGCTGTGACTGTATAGTAAAGACAGGAAAATAAATCTTACTGATTTGGAATACAACTACAAGACAAATTTCCACAATAGCCCTTGGAGTAAATGACAAGTTCCATTCTCCCCGATGGCAGAATGCCATATTTTGACAATGGTTTCAACAAGAGCAGCCTGCTGGGAGGCCAGTGTTGGTGAAACTTCTTGAGAAATCCTTTTGAAAGATGCAATGCGCTTTCCCTCTTGCCACTTTGTTCAGAAAAGGGAGAAAATGTCACACAGGAAAAATGAGAAAACTCGAACAATGATAGTCATTGATAAGAGCATGAATGTAATATGGGGGGGGAGGGTAAGTAACATTTCTTTCTCCCTTAGTAAAAATTTCAGAGCACATCCATGTTCTTGGCCCTGGAGTACAGTCTGTCTTGGTAACTGGATCCTCACTTTGTGGCCTAATCAGTCAAACAAGGAAAAGACACAAAGCAGAGTGAGGGATCCCCTCAAAGCTCCTCCCAACAAACATTCACACATGTGCGTATACACACACACAGCACAGAAACTTGCCCAAATGCAGTGGGAGCAGAGGATGCCCTGGCTTTGTAGACAGAGAAACTATGGATCTCAGCTCTGCCACTTTCTATTATGTGAAAACTGTGAAAATTACTTAACCTCTCCAAACCTCATCTATAAAATGGGCATAAGTTCTAATGCTTTGGCTTGCTATGTAGAGTCAGTAAAATAACATAGCTGGTACCCTATAAATATAGTGATTATTAATTACCCTCTTTTAGGAAATGCTCAGGTCAGGTCTCTCTCATAAGTTTGTCAAGCATGTCATAATTGTGGAGCTTTGGTTTCAGACAAATCTGGGTTCAAATCCTGGCTTAGTCAACTCCTAGCTCTGTGACTGAGAGCAAGGCATCAGTTAGCTTACGCAGAGTAAGAAAGGACCACAAAATCTCAGTGGTGTGCAATAATAAGCACTGACTTTGCCTGAAGTCCATGGGTCAGCCAAGAGTTGGCTCTTGCACACTGGCTCCACTGGGCAGCTCTTATTATTCCTCTTGCACTGGCTCACACACCTGAGGTTGGCTGGGAAAGCTTTCTTGAGGTGGCTTTGCTCCATATGTCTCCTATTCTACTCCCGGGATTAGTAAACTATATTTCCCATCACCCAGGCATGTTTTCCTGGCAATGGTAAAAGCACCAGAACTCAAGCTTGGCACATGTACACCATCACTTCTGCCACATTCTATTGGCCAAAGCCGTAGGAGGAACAGATTCCATGCTCCAATGGGGGGTCTGTTAGTGAGGCTAAGGCTGATCCCCAAAGGAGGAGCTCACGGAGAAGAGTAAAAGAGAAATGTGTGATTCTGCAAGAGCAAGGTCAGTATTAGAACATGTCAGAGACTTCAGGAAACCAAACAAGGAGCGACTAAGGCAGCCCAGTCTAAAGTTCCAATCTGTCCAGTGGACACTTTTAAGGCTCCAACCCTTACTGTAATAAATTTATTCCCCAAACATCATAAAAACCACCCAGCACCTGCCTTCTAATCTTAGTCCTTGCTGAGTTGAGAAGTCTTCAGTCTAACTCTTTCATTCACACTTAATACGTTTTACCTTGGACTTGTAGTTCAAGGTCTCTAGGACTACTTCTCAACACCAAAGTCAAAGACCATTATCATCACCAGCCCACCCTCACTTCCCCCCTTAAGTTTATTCACATAATTCTCCAATGTGCCCAACAGAAACTGCCCTTAAAATATACTAAAGGGAGGTCCCCTTGTTACCATAAATCAGAAGAAAATAGAGGAGAAGATAGAAAGAATAAAGCTAAAGATACGAGGTCTGTCCAAGAAAAGACCAGTCATTGTTAATATAACAAGAATGGCTTGCACAACATCATGTAAACTGGCAGCCAAGGAGAGTGGACTGGAATGTGCATGTGTGAACAATGACGATTTCACTGTACTGGTCAGTGGGGGTGGTAGAAGCCATTGAGTGAGCATGTGTACGGTGTGGCCATCACATTAAAAATGACTAAGTGAGTAGAGCAAAGAATCTGCACCAAATTTTGCATCAAGGTTGAACATTCCTCTGCAGAAAGTGTTTGGATGATTCAGAAGGGCGCGGTTATAGGCAACTGGCGATTGGCAGTTTCATCACAACAACACGACCACTCACACATCACGTCTCGTGCAGAGTTTTTTGGTGAAACATCAAATCACCCAGGTGACTCAGCTCCTCTACAGCCCAGATTTGGTGACCTGTGAATTCTGGCTTTTCCCAAAACTAAAATCACCTTTGAAAGAAAAGAGATTTCAGACCATCAATGATATTCGGGAACATTCAATGGGGCAGCTGATGGCGATGGGGAGAACTGTGTGAGGTCCTAAGGTACCTACTTTGAAGAGGACTGAGGCATCATTGTCCTACATATAATGTTTCTTGTATCTTGTATCTTCTTCAATAAAAGTCTCTATTTTTCACATTACATGGCTGGATACCTTCTAGACAGACCTCGTATACATCTGGCATCCACAGTGTTTTGGTAAATAATTTTTTCTGTTCCCTTAAGGTCTATGGGGACAAAAGTAGTGTACCACAGGTCCTCAAACAGTATCATTTCATTTGACATTGTTTCGTTATGTGTTGGAGAGATACAATAGGAACTTGGCTCTTGTTTATATTAATTAGCCTATGATAAAACTGGTTTGGTTAAAAGTGGCTTCACCATACGTAGTTTTGACTAAAGTCACAGAACCTATTCATAATGTTAAGTGAGAACTTATTGTATCAGAGGAAAGGGCTCTCTTTAGAGAAAGATTAATTATGAAAAAACAGGTGATTCAAAAGACAAAAGGCAGGAAATGAGCCTTCTCTCCCAGCTCCAAGTAGCCCCATGCAATTTGTGTCAACTCTGGGCATTGAGACCTTCCTCTGAAAATAGAGGGAATTGGGCCAGGTGATTCTTCAGCTCTAAGTCTACGTATGATTTTAACCTAAAACCAGATTGAGAAAGATTAGGAATCAAAGACCAGAACTACAGGGGAACTCAAACAGACTCTTTAGGCTTAATTTAGTCCCCTGATTGTTTCTTTTGTTTCATTTTGGTTTTTTCTTTCCTACGGGGCAATTTATCTTCCCTATAACTTCAAAACATTTTTTAATAAAAAATAAAAATAAAAACACTCCCAAAGGGAGGTCCATGGATTTGTGGGAAAATGGGACAAGAAAGAGCTGTGCTAGGGTAGCCTAGAGAGAATCTGAGCAAACTCATGTTCCCGGCCCACTTCCAAATGAGACGTGCAGGGCAATTACGGAACTCCTCAGAGGAGACCGGGCTTCAGAACCACCCACAAATCAGTCCCAGCATTGCTCTGGCCTGTCTCCTGTTGCTAGCTGGCTTGGCGTCCACTGTGTCAGTCGAAGCCCCGTGTGGTCTGCATTGCATGTAGATGCTGAGCCAGGCTGTCACTCAGATTCGGAGAGGTTTCCTTGGCATGCGAAGCCCTGGGAGCTTCTTTGCAACAAAGGCAAAATCAACGCTTCGGCTGGGAGCTTCGGTAAATGCCAGATTTTCTGCAGCTCATTCTGAAACATATCGCACACTCATTTTTGTCTCCCGGTGAAGATACCTTAATAGGCCCCTCAAATTGCTTAGACATGTGGCTTTAGAATATGTGGACACCCTGGGATTAGCCACAAAAATGGAGTAACCGTATCTTACCTAAAAGCTGCAGAGGTTGTTCTTCCAGGAAGGGACCTTTTATTTACAGTGTAATTTATATGTTCTGTGCTGAGCATTTGATCCTCACAGCTGGCCTCTAAGGAAACACTTTTTTAAAAAATTCATAGCCTTTACCTTTTCTATTTTAGCAGTTTTAAGCTGCTAAAATTTGAGCACGCAGTACAGAGAATTTTTATTTGTCCCCTATCTCCACCCTCACTTCCCTGATTATCAACATCCTATATTTGTGTGCTACATTAATTACAATTGATGAGCCAGTATTGATAGATTATTCTTAACTGAAGTTCCCTGATTGCATTAGTTTACTGTGTTTTACATTTGATGCATTTTTTCCCCATGGAAAACGGGTTGCCGTTTATTCTAACTACTGTTATTATTATTACTCCCTCTCAGTGGTTTGAAAACTATACATGAGTTAGGTCCTAACGCCATTTTTCAGTCAGCCCAATGATTCATCAACGTTAAGTGTTATAAGCTCAAATATCTATAAAGGTATCCAACAGTAACATAAGTGGAGACAACATGCCAGGGGCAACTGTGGCAAATTGAGCAGCTCGCGCCTCTACAACCAGCAGTCCCTACTCAGCCCTAGACAATGCTGATGGTCAGAAATACAGTCCTAGTATTAACAGACTGTCTGATTTCTCAAGAAGGTAGAAATTTAGATTTTTGTTTAATCTCCTGACTTTAAAAAGATTGGTAAATTTTGTGCCCTAACAGATGGTCAAGCCCAGAAAACATTCGATGTGCACCTGAAAAGTATGTATATTCTGCTGTTTGCAGTGAAATGTTCTGAAGATATCAATTAAATCCATTTGATCTAGTGTGTCGTTTAAGGCCGCTGTCTCCTTGTTGGTTTTCTGTCTGGAAGATCTATCCATTGAGGTCAGTGGGGTGTTAAAATCCCTGACTATGACTGCATTTATGTCGACCTCTCCTTTTATGTCCATCAAGATTTGTTTTACATATTTGACAGTAACACCTAATGACATGTATCCCCCATGACAGTCTCATACAGAATAGTTTCGTTGCCTTAAAAATCCCCTTAGAATGTTCCTAGATTTGGAGATAGGACCTTTAAGGGAGTGATTGAGTTTAAATGAGGCCCTACGATTGGCAGATCAGTGTGGGCCCTAATCTACCCTGACTGGTGTCTTTATAAGAGGAAATTTGGACACAAAAGGGGACAATGGGGATGTGCACACACAGAGGAAGGACTGTGTGAGGACATGCCGAAAAGGCAGCCATCTGCAAGCCGAGGGTAGAGCCCTCAGGAGAAACCAACATTTCGACACCCTGATCTTGAACTTCTAGCCTCTGACACTGTGAGAAAATACACATATTTTTTTTAGGCCACCCAGTCTGTGGTGCTCTGTCATGGCTGCCCTGGGAAACTAATACCCATAGTCCACAAGTCACAGCAGTGTGCAAACTGCATAAACCAGGACTCCAAACTACCTCCCCAAAGCCCTTCCTCGACCTTAATGTTGACATCTTCCTTCAACTCAGATCCGAACTTCTGGCTTCGTAGCCTTTCCATTACACCACTGAGTTTCAAACTAATCCATAGAATTTCAAGTTGCACAGAGTTAGAAATACATCCTGAGTAAGATGTTGGCAAGTTGCAGACTTTCAGTTCACTCCTACCAGACAGCTTCTTAACACTGGGCTTCCTCACTAAATTGTCTGAATGAAGGACTTCACTGGTTTAATAAATAAATTGGTATGGCACTGAAGATATTATAAAAATGATTTTCTAAAAAGTTTCCAAGAGATTCAAGTTTAGAAGCAAGTAATAAAAATGCTCCACAGGGCAGTTTTACTTATAATAGTCAAAAAAAATGTAAACCATCCAAATGTTCATCAAAAAGGAGTAAGTGACAAATTGTACTTTAGCTTTACAATTGACTACTGCTCAGCAATGAATATTCTACTAATACACACCAAAACATGGATGTTATCTCGAAAACAACATGCTGGAAGGAAGAAACTAAATAGAAAAAAGTACATACTGTCTCATTCCACTTATAGGAAGGCCTAAAAAAGCCAAAGCTAATCTCTAGAGAGAGCAGATCAGTGGTTTCTGGGGGAGGAACCGAGCAAAATGACTCAAACTGGGGCACTGGAGAAGGTACAGGTAATAGAGGTGTTCTGCACATTGATCGTAGGTGTACCTGTGTGTCAAAACCCATCAAATGTTACACTTCTGATGGGGTTGCTCTACTCATGTCGATACACCTCAAAAATTGACTTTATAAAAAGACAAAAATGGTCAACAACTAGCATGCCATTCATGTCTGTTTACTCCCCCACTCCACTTTTTAAAATTTTTATGTGACTGTGCATGCCTTAGTAACTGTAGGAGCAGAAAACTACTCATCTCGTAAACACGCATATGTTTCATCTTGCTGCCCAAACAGATGTCTTCCTTCCAAGCCTTGCTGATATCTCTGTCCAGCTTCCTTTTACCAATTTCCAGAGCTATTCCTTACACTTCTGCCCCAATCTTATTTTTGTTTGTTTGTTCTGGTTTTTGTTTTGTTTTGTTTTTGAGCCACAAAAGCACAGAATTATGTCAACTATAATCCTTGCTTCAAGACATGCTATCATCATTGATCCATGTACAATCTTCTTTTATTGTATTTTCTTTTTTAATAACATAATGAATGTCCAAGCTAAGAACTAGAGCATGGCCTCTAACTTATACTTTCACACGTGTTTACCTTGCTCCCCTTAGCCTCCTCCTGAGGTCAAATTCATTGCATTTATCCTTCTCTTCCTTTTTTTCTTTCTTTTTAATTTTTAGTCCAGCAAATTGTCTCATTTTACTTATGTTTGAAATGTCTGAAACAGGTATTCTACTACACTCTATTTCTTGGGATACAATGTTAGTGTAATATAGAGTTCATCTACTCTCATAGGTGCGTGATAATCAATTATACACATCCACAATATCTGGACCATTTCTTGGGCATCTAGGATGTTTCCATAATTTTGCTATTATATATGGTTCAGCTCTACGGATTCTTGGATGTGACCCCTGGTGCACATGTACGTGGACTGCTCTTAAGCATATATACCTAGGTTAAGATTTTTGGGTCATGGGACATGGTGAGGTCCAACTTTACAAGCTATGTCAGCTTGAGTCTCAAAATTCTAAAGGTATTGGAGGAGAAAAAAATAACTTTGGTGGAAGAAAAATTGATAAACTTTTAGAGAAATTGATTATACCCTTACTTTAGTGTCTTCTAGATGTATGTAGTCATTTGTTGATATAAGATTAGCTATATGCCATGTCTTACCTGATTTTTTCATAAAATCATATTTGGAATATTTGCAAATAATAAGAAAAATATTTTCCCTGAAAATCAAAAGCCACAATCATTGATAATTATACAACACAGAATTAATAAAAGAATTACGTGATGATAATTGTTTATCTTTAATATTTTTCTTAACTAAGACTTGTTTGGAAAATAAGTAGAATGCCTTATTGCAAACAGACATATGAGTTCCCTTTTCATTAACATCTGAATAATAAATGGGCGTTTGCTGAAATTAACTTGAAAATCTAAATGCACCGTATTGCTAGAGCAGAGGTCCTTCTCTTCCATTCATTCTTCCCAACTCATTCCGTATTGACCATCCAAGCGCTGGAAGAAACAAATGGTGGAAACTGTGCTTCAGGTCCTTCAGTGTATAATCAAGCTTTTGTGGGAATTAAATTAGTTCATGTATAATAAATGCTTAATAATCATTAGATATAATTATAGAATATAAACACAAGTAGTGATTAATTCTGCCAGAGAAAATCACTAAGAGAGCTCATAAATATATCTGAGAATTCAACAACTACAACAACAAAAAAAAAGAACAAGAGAGAAAGTACACATTTACTATAAAAGTCTGGTGAAACATGAAGGTATAAACTAGGACAGGGATCATATCCTGAACTTTCTGATATTCTTTTTTGATGGATTCAAATCAACTAAACATTTTAAAGGTGTATTTGAGTGAAGACGTGTGTAAAGGAGTAGGTGAGGGGATGAATGGATTTGGGCAGTGAATTGGATAATGAAAAGTTGTCCTTCTTGACTCTAAGCAAGGTGACGGGATTACAGACATGGAGAACAAGTAGTTCTCCAAATTCTATTCCCTCAATATTCTTACTCCCTCCATGTGTTAGAATTAAACATGACTGTTACTTGCTTCAGGATTCCCCACTCAAGTGAGAAGGTGTTTTTTTCCTTCTCATCGTTGCTGGAGATGACAATTGACTTGCATTAGTCAGTGAGGTGTGGGCAGAAGTGACAGTGTGCCAGCTCTAAGCCAAGGCCTCCAGAGGAATCACATACCCCCTGGTTTCTCCTGATTAATCATGAGAAGAATCTCAGAATGAAAAGGCATGAAGCAGACCCGGACTTGACCAGAACCTGGAGTCCAGTCCAGCCCAGCCAAATTCAGTCTAAATCTCCTGAACCACAGTCACCTTGCCATTCTGGGCATGAAAATAAATGATTCATTCAAATCACTGAGATTTTAAGATTATCTGCAGCAAAACCTGGTTACTATATCAATGATCTTGTAATAGCCATTAATTCATTCAATTAATGCATACTGAGCTTGTGCTGTGTGCCAGGCACTGTTCTAAGAACTGGAAATACATCAAAGAGCAAAACAGACAAAATCCCCCTTATGCATTTTGAATTCACAAGGGGCAGTTGTCCAGGTGAGAAATGCTTAAGACCAGTACTGAGGCTGTGCACTTGGGAAAGGAGACTGATAAATCTTACTTGACTGCCTTGAGCTTTCGATGCAGTTTTAACGACTAATGTGACAAAATGTGTCCAGTAACCTCTTCACAAAATTTCACCCAAAGGTGACTAAAGAGAGGTCACTTAGCAGATAAACCAGGGATGCCATTATAAGTATAAAATAAAGCCCTCATTTGGCCTCAGAATTACCTGGGGTGTTTTAAATTACTGCAGTCCAAACCATACCCCATAGATTCTGAGTTAATGGGTTGAGAATCAGGCCTCGGTTTTGTTTTGTCGTGTTTTAATTTTTTCAGGCAATTCTAATGAGCCAGCAGATTTGAGAACCACCGTATTGGATTTCCATGAATTATAGATAGATTGCACTAGTGAGCCAGACATCAAATGCAGCAGATGTAACCTTGTCTGTACATCATGACTTCACTACTAAAACACGGAAGGATTGAGTTCAGACACTGTTATGTCCCCAGGTCACAGCATCTACAGTCGATGAGCTGTTCCAGAAACAGACACAAAAAGAGCTGACATTTGTTTTTATTGCGACTACTTAAAATACTCCAATCTAGATTTCTGTCATTGCTCAAACAGTTGAACTTTCAAATTCAGTGAATTTGAGTTAGTCATGATATGAATTGATATGAACTATTTGTTGCCATTTAGGGTAAGCATATCTAAAGCTATGTCATTAAAAGCAAAGTGTTTTAACATGAAAGACCCAGAAATCTTTTCGTTAGGTCAAAATTTTACCAAATGTTATGAAAGTTATGTTATTAGCCTTGTTTTTCTCCCCAAATGGCTTGGAGGGTAGGCTTCTTGGAAAGCAATTAAGGTAGTTTCTACCATGTGCCAGGAAATGAGCAATTTTATTCCAGCTCCCATTGTCAGAAATGATTTTTTTCTAGTTGTGATTTGTTGACAATTCTAGGAATCAATGAGTCTCTAGCAATATGGGTCAGTTCAGAGAAGTAGGTGTTTTTTTACATATTGTTTCCTCCTATCTATCAGAAAATTAGTGATGGAGTGGAGCTCACAGAAAAAAAGTATTTTGTATCTTTAAAATAAAAGTCCTTCCCTCTATGTCTTATGACCACAGTTGAATGTACGTCAGCCTTGTAAACAGCAACTAGCCCACAAACCAGGCTGTGGCCCATCAGTAACAAATGCTTGGCCAGTGTAAGCCCATTGGCTCAAACCTGAGAAAACCTTCCTCATGTTCTTACCTGTCTTTCTTCTAGTTCCTACATGGAACACGACGTAGCCACAAAAATAAAACTGAAATCACCAATACACATTTTAATTCTCTACTGTCTTCATTCTACTTTTGACATCTGGTATATTCCAGGATAGCTCTAGTCATTGCTCCATAAGAATGACACAACATAGATGGAGAAGGTCCAGAGAAAAGTAAATCAATGACCAAAAGATTTGGCAAGCTGCCAGGTGAAAACAGACAGTCCAAAAAACCTACAGGCTGAAGATGGATATGGTCGAAATATATTAAACCATTACAGATGTGGACAAAGTAACTATATATTTGTTCAGTAGATCCCAAGGACCAGTGCTAGGGACTTAAGAATACCCACCTTGAATCTCTAAGGAAGGAATTTCTGTAATGATTTGGATAGTGATTTCTGATATACAGGACAGTAATCCAGAAATTAAGTTTTAATTTCCATTTCACAAATAACCAACCTGAAGCTAAGATTTTAAGTGACTCACCCAAATTTGCAGAGCTAGTATATATGAGTATAAATAATAACAATAATAATGATCCCTAACATTTTCTAGGTTTTTACTATGTGCCGACTAATGTGCTAATAAGCATTTTCATGCACCATTGTGCCCTTTTAATCATTACAGCTTTATACAGTAAAGAAGCTTAAATTCTTTAAGTTGCCATGAAAATGTCTCAAAAACATGATTTGAATTAAGTACTGCTATTATCTACTTTATACAGTAAGGAAGTTTATACTCTTTAAATCACCATGTAAATGTCTCAAGATTACCTGGCTGGTACATAATGGGAAGGGATTTCATAAACCAGGTCATGTGATTCCAGTATTTGCACACATCAGGTCAACTAATTGCACAGTTCCTATGCCATTTTACTTCAGTGGATACATACACATGTATGTCACAATTATAGAAATAAACATTTAGTAAGGGGAAACTCAGAGATTAAAATTCAAGTCTTCTGAATCTAAGTCTATAATGTTTCCTCTAAACCACAGTTACTTTATTTTGGACAAATTAAAGGGGAGTTTTTGTACAGCAGGCAGTAAAAATCATGAGCCTTGTTAACTCCAAAAAAAATGGCTGTCAGAAACATCAAGTCACTACAGAAAGAGTTGAAATCTACTTATGTTTGACACAGGTTATCAAGAAAAGTTGGAACACTGGAGCACACATTTATAACCTATGACAGTAATATCAAGGAAGATAGCTATGCCTTCCCACACCTTACTCCTTGTTAGAGATGGAATACTAATTTGCCCAGTTCATGCATTCAGAACACAAAGTAGCTCTCACAGCTCTGAGGGGGAAAAAAAGTCAGAATTGCTCAAGGCAAAATGGAGATACGAGTCAATATGGTTGGCTCAGGCTGTAGATGGGATCTGGTTTTCAAATTACCATAGTCCAAGATCTCTGAAAATTATACAACCTTTCACTTACTTTATCTGTAGGGCTGCCTTGAGAAGGAATCAAGAAGTCCTGGGGCCCAGTGTCCCTTAGAGGGACTATGTTTTCTCAAGGCATATGCCTGTGCTTACACTCTAGTGTTGGACAACGGCTCTTCCTACTTCCTTCCTTCCCTTTATTGATGTGTTAGCTCAGGGCCACTCTTTGCCTCTCAATCTTCTCATGCTTCTTTCTATGCTCACTTTCTCAGTAACTTTGATGGCTGACTGATTTCTCTTTTCTCATATCCAAAAGAGCTGAAGAATTCCTAAGGGTTTATGAACCCAGAAGAAGCCAATAAATTCAACAGTTTGAACAAAACAAGATTCTTGCATCTGTGGCTCTTGAATTTAAGGCTTATGTTTGGGAAGGTTTTGTGGGATATATTTGCTCTCTGAAAGCATTTATTGTTTTTAGAGTAAAATATTGCCATTAAAAAAATATGGAAGAGTATCACTGAAGCTGTATTTACTCAACAAAAACACTAGCGAACACATGTGCCATGCACTGAACAAGACATTGGGGAAATAATGAAGATGAGAAAAATATGATCCCTTCACAAAAAACTCTATCTTAAGAATTCTTTCTCAAAGCTCTTTAGTGCAACTAGTCACTATAACTTGGGGTAGAAAGTGCCAATAGGTGAGGCAATCAAATCTTAGTGATGTGCTGATTAAATGAGATAATATGTGTAGAATTAAATACTATGAGAAGTCAGAGAATCACATGCACTACATGATATGAGGACCATAACCCAGTGGCAGTGGGAGTGGCAAGAAGGTTTCAAGAAGCCATTTGAGACATAATTTTCTAAAATTCATCCCAGATGAAAAATTTTATGTTTCCTAAAAATTACAATTTTTCCTACTCTCACCTCTCTCCTCGCTCTGCCTCAATCAGTCTGAAAGGTCCTGCTGTCTTTGAGAAATTGGTCTTCAATACAGATAAGAATTCAATGGGAGATGCCTAGGCAATCAGAAGGTTTAATGGGTGGACATCGTCCATCTATGAAGGTAATGTAGGGGCCTTCATGTTTTGGTTGAAGGCCCAGAATTTGAAACGCCACCAGGGCTTATAACTTGCAGCTCATAGAATAGGAAGGAAGGAACAAAATCCAAGCTCAAATAGGCTCTACCTCTTCACCCCAGGGTTGGAGCATCTCAGGATCCATGTGCATTAAACATCATTCCATTCACTATGTGTCTTCTTCAGCTCAAGTCCTAATACCCAAAGATCTCAGAGGCCTGGAGACACCCAGGAAGTAGGTTGCAGGTTGGTATTCAATGACACCAGCAAGCCCTGGACAGAACCCTAAACTACTGCAGGCCAAGAGGAGAAGAGGTTCAAAGGCAATACCCATTCTCTCTCTCTGCCTCCTCCACTTTCTGTCTCCTCCATTCACAAAGTATCCAGGCAGCAGACTTGAGCCATTTGGTTCTGGTGTTTCTTTTACATATGATGTCAACTGTTCTGCCTAAGAGAGAAGAAGAAAATTCTGAATGTAGCAACAAGTGTTTCTTCAGTAGGAGTCCATCATCTACCAGAGTCTTCACATACATCTCACTTCTCCTTTGGTCCTTTCAACACTCTTGTAGGGTCAGCTTTATTCATCTCATTTTATAGATGAAGACCTGAGGCTCAGAGAGAATAATGGACTTAGCCAAGGTGATACTATTAATGGGTAATACAGCATTCAAATCCCTGAACTTCAAACTTTGCACTCTGTTTCCTATATCTCAGGGCGATCTACTGAGATCACCATGATTCCGTTTGGTTGGGAAAGAAATTGAGCGAGCAGGAAGTCAACTCCTCAAGGCAAAATAACTCAAGAAGCTAAGTACTAAATATTCCTGAAGACAGCAAAAGAGAGGAATATAGGAAGCCTTTGGGAAAATAAGCTTCAAATAGCATCAAAATAGATATAACTGATTCTTATTTCTCCCCTCCCTTTCCTTCTATCCCAGAGACCTTGGTTTCTCCTCAGAAATACTAAGCAGAGAAAGCTGTCTTAGCTAAGGAAGCCAACTGAAGGCTGTCTGTGTAATTCCAGGCTGTCTCAAGGTGGTCATCATAAGGTCATTCCTCATAAAATAAGACAGTTCTCTGGACATGTCATGATAAGAACCACCATGAATCAAGGGCCTTCTGTGGGCCAGGCACTATGAGAGAGGTCCATGAATTGGCCGCTTTGTCCAGAAGCACAGATGGCTTTGTGCCAACCTGTCAGTGGCCTCACACACTGACTGAGTGATGGTTGGCCTTAGAGGCATTGCCTCAACACTGCAGGTCAGCATGGAAGAGAGCAAGCCCTCCAGGCTCCAGCCCCACATGGACTTTGCCCACCAGGTCACCTCACCAACCAAAGACACCCTCTCCTACACAACTCGTTCAGGGTAGAATCTTAAACCAATGTACCATCCCAGAAACCCAGAGATCCAGTCTCATCATGAGAAAAACAAAAGGCAAATCCAAATTGAGGGGTACTCTACAAAATGCTTGACCATTGTCCTTCAAAACTGACAAGGTCACAGAAAACAAAGAAAAGCTGAGAAACTGGCACAGAGCAGAGAACACTATAGGACATGATGACTAAATGTAATGTCATATTCTGGATGAGATTCCAGAAAAGAAACAAACAAAAACATTGGTGGAAAAACTGGTAAAATCTGAATAAAATCTGGGTTTAGTGTATGGTAATGTTCCAGTGTTAATTCCTCAGCTTTGACAAATAGACCATGGTAATATAAGATGTTAACACTAGGGACAACTGGGAGAGGACATATGAAACCTCTGTAGGCCATTTTTACTTTTCTGTAAATATAAAAGTATTCCAGAATTATAAGTTTATTTAAACAGACCATTTTAAAAGGCAATCCAAAAGGATACTCAACACCTACTAAACTCCAGGCACAATGCAAGGCACCAGAGATACAACAGTGAATGGGAATAGCTTTGCCCTTCCAACCTGGGGCAGAATCTAGTGGGAAACAGCTACAGCTCAGGCAACCCAGTGCCCCTCCTCCTTTAACAGGGAAGTAAACATTCAAACATCATCCCTTACCAACTACAAGAAACTCCATCACCCCACAGATATCTCTGAAAATCCCTTTGGGAGATGGGGACCTGGTACTTATCATTGCTTGTCAGTCATTCCCAGTTCTGGACAATCCAAGGCTCCTGCTTGATCATCTCCGGGCTTTGTGGCAGCAGCCCTTTCTGGCTGCTGCCCCGTCCCTGCACTGCTCTGCAGGGACACAGGCCATCCCATCTCCACTGAGGGCATGGGAATAAAAGAAGCCAATGACACCATGGACCTGGAAATCTTGATATAGGCTGAGCTTATAGTGCCCAGCCTGGACATGGGGGTCTCTCTCTTTAGCTGATCCATCTCTTTCCTGGGGCATAAACTGCAGCTTACTACTGGATTCTTTCTCCCTGCACAGAGCCCCTTAAGAAAGGGTACATCTAACAAATCCCCCATTTTTCTTCCTGCCTCTGCCTATAAGAGAGGGGAAGAGGAAAGACTAAAAAATGAAAATTCTTATTTGATTAAGTCGATTCCACAGAGAGATTTTAACATACTCCCCTGGCATCCATCTCTGGGTCTTCTCATAGAAAGTAAGGGGTCCATTAAGCTGTTTTCCCAAATAATGGAATGGTTCTCTCTCCAAGAATATTTTTTTTTCCTCTGCACCAGTCTTAAAATTCAGGTAAGAGTGCAATGATATTTGGGTTGGTTGAATTTTGTCTTTCAAATCAGTGCCCTTTATTCTCCACTATTAACATCACTATCTCAGAGGCAATTAATAGTAACTACTCATGTCATGGAATTGTATAAAATGACTTCATTGTTCCAAATACTCCTCCTATAAACCATGTGAAACAGGTACTGTTATCATCTCCACTTTATAGAAAAAACAATGCTAGAGCAACTGACTACTAAGCTAATGCAGCTGGGGAGGGGAACATCTGGGGTGGACTCTAGAATTTTGGATTATGAAGCCAATGTTTACTTTATTGCATAGATGTTTATTAGTCACACACACACCAACATAGAAACTTGGACATCTGAGAGCTAGAGAACATGGTAGAGACAAGCTGTCATTATCAGCTACACAATCCAAGACACTTCAGTGTCCCACGTCACACACTTCCTGAGCTTCTCTGTCATACCATCAGAGGATGCTCTCTGTGGTGACATACTCCTGTTATTCACAATAGCAATAAGCAATGTTTGGACGGCACCTTACTGCCAGCTACAATGCATGTTGTTCTCTCAGGAAATCACAATCTCCCCCCAGCTGGTCATTGTTCAATGAAAAACAACAAAAAATTTACCAGCCCCTCTTAATAGCAGGCTTTGAAGGCAGTAAGGTGTCAGGAGCCCAACTCCAGCTATGTGTTTGAAAAAGGCTTTGAAGAATGAATAAGGGTTCAGCATGTGGAAAAGGACACTTTAGGAAGAAGGAAGATGAGGTACAAATGCCCAGGGGTCAACCTCGTACATGCAATGCAACATAAATGATGCTCATAATAATAACAAAGTGCCAGCAGTAACAACCAATGCTTATTGGATATTCTAGACACTGATTCACTGCCTTGTACACATCATTTTATCTAGTCCCCACAACAACCTGCTTGGCTAATTATTGTTATTATTGCTATTTTATAGATATGAAAACTGAGACTTAGGGAACTTGGAATTTACTCAAAGTCAAAGAGCTGGGCCAAGATTTAAGGCCAAGTCTGTATGACCATAGACACCCATCTTTCTCTGTTACTCAAAGGGCCTCTCATGTTTGATTTCTGCCAGGCAAGGACAATTCAGGGTGGATAAGATCCCTCCCTTGCCTTCAAAGATCTGCACTCCAAGCATCTAGGGAGTATTGCTCAAACACATACCAAAAAAATGTTTTACTTCCTGCATAGAGACCCAAGAAGAGAGCAGAAGTGCCAATCCTGGTTTTTTCATTACCCATGTTCAAAAGATTTGTCCTTGTATTTGTCAATGGCATCAGTACACACACCCAGCTAGATTCATTGGTCCTTCCTGCCCTCCCTACAGTGCCAGCCTAAGCCAGCTTCCCTTCGTCTCGTGAACACTGAGCAGGTTCTGTTGTATTTCCCAACCTCCACAGCAGAAGATGAGGCTCTCCATATTGTCCGGTGGCGCCAGCAGCCATGGCAGCTTCTACCTGAGTCTTGCTCCAACCATGGTCAGTGAGTCCCAGGCTGGGGCAGGAGCTGCAGTGACTCAGGCTGCGCAGATGAATGGGACTCAACCATTAAGCAAAACATGGAAACTCAATTTATATGAATTACATCGAACATCTCAGGAGGCAGTAATGGATGGTTTGGAAATGGTGATTTCACCTTGAAGTCTACACAGTGAATTAATGTGCTCGATTTGTTTGGTTATGTTGAAGAGCACCATGACTACAAAGGGGAGAGAAGCAGTGTGCCATTTACATAGCAACAGCCCGTGGGTATTTAATGGCTCTCCTGCTCTGAAATTGCTCAGTCAGAAACACTGGAAAGTGAACAAACCCATGTAACTTTAGTATGCACCCACTAAGGAGCACAAAGGAGCTTTAAAAACCAATTCTTAGGATGAACTTTTTATACCCTATTTCTTCATTATCAGATTTATCATCATTACTCGTACGGACAGAATCTTGGATATGTTGTTCAGTTTTCTTCCTGAGCCAGCCTCATTTACACTAGTAGAATCTTTTCCCCCTTAATTTAAGGTTTCCTTCTTGGAAGGGACTGCAATTATTCAGTACTTTGTCTTTCCTTGTAAGAATATATCTGAGTTGCATGTCTTCACAAAGTGTGATCCCGTGTAGAGTGCCCTTTGACTCAGGAAGTTCTTATAGTTCTGTACTCTTAAGATTCAGCTGGCCATCCTTTCCCCTCACCCCAAAAGTTTATGCCTTACAGAGTGTTAAATAACATATATTTTGACTTTTTCCCTGGAATCTTGTACATTTATAGTTTTCTATATAAGCTGTAGAATGTTCATGAAGACCAAGGTTCAAATTTACTGTGCTTAAAAATCAACTCTCATAGGATTATTACCTCTGTGATATTTTCTTCCAAAATATCCCATTTTTTAAAACAAGTTCTTTAGGAACTTAGGGTCCATTGTCATGCAGTGTTGTTAGTTTTTGTTTTGTTTGTTTTTTTCATTTTTCCCCTCTAATTTTGGAATTTCTGATCCTGGAAAAGAGAATCAAACAAAATCTCAAGTTCTATGAGAACTTGGTTCATTTATAGACTTCACTGAAGGAAGAAATATTATATTGTTCTTATGTAGTCTTCAAGTGTATATTTAAAGAGGTCTTTTTTGTAATAGTTCTCTAATCACTTCAGTTCCTTTATTATGTGTGTTTGATGTTTTTTTCCTGTTAAAATACCAGAGATGTGGGGGAAAAGAGAGAGAAAACAAGTGGGAAGAGAGGAGTGGGATTTCCTGCATTGTGAGGCTGCCAAAGGTGATGGTTTTACCATAACCCGTGATTATATTTAACTTAAACTGTGGTGAGGAGGTGGAGAGATCTCTAGGAGAACACACAGGCTTAAGGCTTTCCCCTTTCACATGAAAATTTCTCAAAATCAAAAAATCACGTTTGGATAACCAAAATGGCAAGACTCAAAGTGTTGAGAATTGGAACCCAGTGGGGAAATCCAAGGGAGAGCCTTACCTCTCCAGAGAACTTGCACACAATAATGACAAGAAGTAGACAATACATCTCTTTACTTAAAACGATGAAAAGTAAGAAGGACTGAAGTGGTTAAAATATTCCTTGTGTGTGAACTCATTGACCCTACAGATCTCTATTGAGCACCCACTGTTTCCCAGGCCCTGATCTAGGTGTTGGGGATATAATAGCAAGCATCTTGGACAAAGTTTTTGCTGTTGTCAGTCTTGTTGGGGAAACAGACAAATAGGCAATTAGAAGATTAATAAGCTGACATGTGGTGACCATTTCTGTGATAGGCCTATCCCATGAAAAGGGATAGTCGGAGGAGACCCCACTGAAGAGGTGACAGTGTCTGGCCACGTGCGCACGTGCGCACACACACACACACACACACACACACACAGAAGGAGAGCCTTCTGAGAAGAAGGCAAAGCCAGGGTACAGGCTGAGGCAAGAGCCTGGGGGAATGGCTAAGAGGCCAGTGTGTCCGGAGCTCATTGATCTAGGGGGAGAAGGGAGAAAGAAACCAAAGAGATGACTAAGGGTCAGTTCAAGTAAAGTAGATGATGGTTAAGTCTTCCTGCACTCTCTCTCCCTGAAGGCATGACTTTGACCTCTGCTCTCTGCACCCTGTTGGCAAAGAGACAGGTCAGGGAACTAGAAAATCATGCATCAATAATCAGAATACATACAACCTGGATATTCAGTTATATTAGTCATAATTTTTAAGAGATTGGTACATATCTACATTTTAATGCCCTTTCGGTAGAACTTAAAATGTGAAGTTCTTGCTGTTAGGATACGTGATATAATTCAGAATTGAAGGGAACAACGACGTCTCTCTACAGTCAGGTGGGAATCTGATTCTACAAGTTATTAAAAGCCATCACTTACATATAAACTAAACTCTGCTTGCTGTCATTCAGGACAATTTCTTCTTGTTATATCCTGACAGTAAGTAATAAACCACTGACCTGTGCAAAATATTCTCCAAGGAACTGCATTTCCAAGAGAAATTCTGCCAGGTTCCACAAAACAAAACAACAGAGCAACCCTTCCCAGTATACACCCTCCAATTCTCCCCAGACACATACATATGCTCACGCGCATGCCCACGCACATACACGCAACACACAAACATGCCAACAACAATCACTGTAAATGCCAAGTTGTCAGGCTGGGGGTTTGGTGCCTATCACACAGCTTATTTTTAGTGCCTCACACAGCAGTCCATCCAGCCCTTAACCCTCACCTTCTCCCGCACTGCACACCACACTGCTTCTCGGACAGCACCACTCCTGCTCCAGGTCTACAACCAGCTGCTCAAGGGCTCCTGGTCTTCACAAGCCCTATAAGGCAGTGATTTTCAACCTTTTTCATCTTGTGGCAAATGTAAACTAATTATTAAAATTCTGCAGTACACCAAAAAATATATATATATTTTTTGCCAGTTAGACAAAAAAATAGGCATCATTTTGATTCATTCATCCCAGATGGCTATGGTTGAGTTGGCTGTTGTCATGTTTTTCTTATTTGACAGTCTAAGGGAAAAGAGGTCAGTGCCCCTGAGTAAAGAGGCGGGTATTTCAGGTTTTAAAAATTCTAGCAGCACACCCATTGAAAATCGCTGTTATACAGGCATGAATCTCCAAATATACACTCTATCCATGAGCTAAATTTTGCCCAGTTGGACGTTAACCAGTTCACCTTGTGCAAGTTTAAAACATGTGAGGATTTCTCCCAAGTCACCACCAATTTTCACCAGTCTTCCAATAATTAAAAATTCTCTTCTAAATCCAACACTTAGAGACACTCTCATTTCTTACTAGCTTTCTTCCTTCTCACAATCGTGTGTGCTGCTTAATCTTCACCTGTGCCTCCAGACACATCCTCTACTGTTTTCTGCCTTACTGAGCCATAAGAGACTAACAGTTGCGGGGGCGGGGGCGGGGTGGGGAGGGCACGGAGCTGTGTCACCTAGGCTCCCCTGTCCTCTGGCTTTCTAGTGGGTGTGGCTAATAGGGGCACCAGCATGAGAAGAGAGAATTCAGGGTGTTTCTTCCCTGTCCTGGTCCTGCCTCCACGCTGATTCTCTGGTTTAGCATCCCCTCCTCCATGTTCTCATGAGCTTTCTCTACACTGTTTCCTCCCTTTGTTCCTTCAGCCCCAGAGGTGGTAACAGCTTCCTATTGCTGCTAGTCCCTGGGGCAACAACACCCTTTGTTGACTTCCTAACCCCGACCCCACTGTTGCAGGTCGTTCCTTTATTAAAATCTCTTCCCGTAAGTTACCTGAATGAAAATCTGTGTCCTTCCAGAACCCTACTAATACCCCAGACCCAGTTAAGTGTTCACCTTTCCCAGCTCTTTTTGCCTCACTTCTAAGCAGTTCTCATCAGATGTGTGGACCCTAAGACAACATTCTTGAGGGTCTACCCACATTCTTTCTTTCCCCTGGTCTTGATACTCAGCTTCATCCTGAGTTTCTCTGAAAATATTCATTTATTCATTCATTTAATCAAATAAACCTTTATTGAGGACTTAAGGATATCGGACATTGTAAATACAGTCTTAGGAATCACACACAGTCCTTGTTTTCAAGGAGCTTGCTGTCCAGTGAAGAAGAAAAAAAATGGGTTAACTAAAAAAATATTAATATTACTAAGGAAAAAAAGAAAGAGAGGAAGACAATATGACTCGACATGAAGGATAACTATTTAATCTTGGGGAACTAAGAGAAGTGATGTTCAATAAGAGATTCAAAGAATAAGAAATTGTGCAGCGAGCATACTCAGCCAGTGCTTAGAATGTGTCACAGAGAGAATGGAGAGTGTTGAGCAGGGTTGAAGCAAAGACCACACAAGAGAGAGTAAGAAGGGATGAAGCTGGGAAGAAAAGATGAGGTGGATTGTGAAGGACTTTCCTAGCCTTTTTAAGAAGTTTAGGTTTTATCCAAAAATCAATATTTTTGATATTGAAAGGTGTTCGGCCAAGAAATATCATAATTAGATATGTGTTTAGGGAATTCCAAGGCAATCGTAAAAATGGAGAATGGGCTAGAGAGACCAAGACTAATCCAGGCATAAAATCGCGGTAACCTGACCTAGACCATTTTAGTAAAGACTAAAAGGAATGAGTATAATTATTAAAATGTTTAGGTGTTGGGATTAATAGGACTTGGTGGTTATTGTGAGGAAGAAGATAAGGGGGATGGAAACAATGAGAGTCTACACCAAAATCTGTGGCTTAAGCAAAAGTATGCTGGCACCATTCACAAAGGCAGAAAACACAGGAGAAGAAAAGGTCAAGGGTAAATATTCCTTAACAGCTCAATTGAGTTTGAGGTTCTAGTTGGACTTCTAGCAGGATGTGTCATCCACAGTACTTGAGTGCAAGGGTCTAATGCTGAGCAGAAACATCTGGACTGAGTCATTTATCTCAGTTGGCTGATGACTGAGATCTTCTCAACTCCTACCGCCTTTTCTTTGAATACATTTCCAGGGCTTACCCCAAACCTTCCTCTCATCTTTACCTTATTTAAGGGTCCTCATTACTTTCTTGACACATGGTTTTCTTTTAAAATGCCCACACTCATTTTCAAGAATGTGTACAAGTTTAGTTTCTTCAAAATGCCAATTCTTGGCATAAGCCACTCATCTCAGAAACCCAGGATTCTCTCTCTCCTCACCTACCCCCCATCCCCGGCTTCACACTGGAGCTGCTGCCTTCCAAGTTCAAGGAGCGGCCATTTCCCTATACACATGTAATTCAAGTTCAGTCCCTGACTCTAGCCAAGTTGATGAGCTCCAAGTCTCCTTTGACATTTAAGTAGGGAGTATTTCTAGTAAGCTGTGCCCATGTGAGTAAAAGATAAACATTCCCACCTGTAGGTGACATCAATCATTCGTTTGGGAAGCCAGCAGCTTCTGCTCCGAAAGTAAAACATTATGAAAGGAAGCAGCGTCTTCTGCTAACAGCAGCTGCACCTAAGTTCCAAATACCCTTTCCCCTCTTCCCATCGAGCCCAGGCCCCAGAGGTCCAGGATAAATCTAAATCAACGTTTTTTCAGCCAAAGCCAAATCTCTGCCAAGAGGTGACAAACATTCACTGGCCAAAACTAAATCTTCAGCTCTGCTTTTCTCATCAACTACAACCTGCACCTGCAGCTGAGCCCTTGATTTCTCCCTGATGAAGGAACCAGAGAAGAAACACACAGGACTGCTTGGGAGCTGGATATCGGTGCTCTCCCACCTTCTTGGTCAATTCACCTCACTTCACTTCACTTCACCATGCAGCTATTGAGTACCTGTTATGTTCCAGGCTCTGTGAAGAGCAATTCACACACAAAAGACATATGTAAAGTCACCGTCTCCACACCTGAAGAGATTACTATTTGGAAGGGCAGATATAGAATAAATAATCATAACCCATTATGATAAACAGTATCTTTTACATGCCAGAGGGAATACAGGTGAGGAAGCAATAAATCCTCCCTAGGCTGACAGAAGGCAAGCTAGGGAGAGTTGGAGACAAATAAAAGGAGGAATGAAATTAACAAAGTGGCCAAGGAAAAAGAAAATTAATGCACTGAGGCGGAGATGGTGTTTATAGGGGCTCCATTTGCCCTGGTCAGAAATGTGGTCTGTGAGAACCAAGGAACCCCTAACATAGGCATTCTCAGTTTGACGTCCTTGGACTACAGATCAGTGCCTCTCAAAGTGTGGTCCACAGTCCACAGCCACAGATGACAATTCACCCAAGTGGGCACCACAATTGAGAGTGAGTCTTTAGAAACTTGACATCGATATGACATCCAAGCACATGATCAGTGGGTTCATATCACCATGAGTGTGGTCCCACTTGTGGAGGGAATCCCATATGGTGCAATCTGGAAGCTAGTATTGACTTGTGACAGATTGAAATTTTGAAAATTAAATAAAACTTGTTTTTCACCATAGATAATTCAAGAAGCACTGTTCCAGGAGTTCTCTGTTGGACTTTAAAGTGTCCTTGGGTTTTAGAAAGGTGTCTGTCTTTATTTCTTTCTTTTCTTTTCTTTTTTCTTTTCTTTTCTTTTCTTTTTCTTTTCATTTCTTTCTTTCTTTTCTTTTTCTTTTTTTTTTTTTTGGAGGGGTGGGGAGTTGAGGAGAGAGTTCATAGCTTTTATCAGATTCTCACGTGAATTCCCAACCAAAAGGTGAAGAGCACTTGCATTAGAGCTGGTAAACAAGGGAGCTATATTGTTTGCTCTGTATGTCAGCAGGACCCCTCATGGGCAGGCAGGTGTCTCATCCAGCCCCTTTTCAGTCATCATACGTCATGACAACTGCTATGGGCCTCCTCCCCTTCAGCACAATTTGAAGGTGCTCTTCTGTTTTTTCCAGAGAAGATGGGAAATAGTGAAACCAAACAATAAACTCAATTCAATGTTGAGTTTATAAATGAGAGCTCTCAAATGGGGGCGCTGCTATGAAGGGCACTGTTCTACATGGGGGGGACCCTTCAGAGAACAAAATGAACCTGCCCCCATGGGGACTGCAGTCTAATGGGAGGGGGATATATATTCTAATTACAGTGTTACTTAGAAGTAGTCTTGGTTGGAATTTCTCCACACAAGGGTCATATGTAATTAGTGATTCCAAGAAACACCATCAGGGGTACGGAACTGAAATATGGAAAGGAATGGAGCCCAAAAGAGGGGGCCTTATTATGTCAGTTTTCACTGGGAATAACTTGAGCTTAATCCTCCTGGGAACTCTGGAAATCACTGTAGACCGCCACCTCAGAATTATCCCAAGTAAGGATGAAGGAGATGGCTATTTACATGCCAACATGTGCCAGCCATTAGTGAGGGCTGCCTAACAGGCAGGTGTTTGGACCTCCAGCCTCCAGAAAAAGTCCTCAGGCAATTAGAAATTGAGCAGTCACTTACTACAAAAGTAATATCCAAAAACATGTGGGTGGAGCAGGAATAGTATTTGCTATAGGGCCCTAAATCTTTGAATGAATGCCCAATCCATTCACTGGTTCACTTATTCATTCATCTGCTTATTTTATCATTCATTTAGTGAACACCTACTACCTGTCAAGCAAAGGCATCAGTCTCTTTGTAGACTTAAAGGTATAAGCGAAAGTGACCTCAGAGATTACTTAACCCAAAATTGAGTGTGTGTATAAATCACCTGAGAAGCTAAATTGAAAATACAGATTGTTGTGCCTGACCTATAGAAGTTTTAATGCAGTAAATATAGAATGGGTTCCATAAATTCATATTTTTACCAATCAACCCACAATCTTTAGACTATCGTTTGAGAAGCCCAGATCTCACCCAACCTCTTAATTTATAAATTAAGAAATTAAGAATCAAATATGATGGTAATAACATTTCAACAGTGTTTTATACCATTTTCATGCCTTTTTCCTTTCCTCTTTGCCAAGACCTTCCTTCCCTCCCATCTCTTGGCTGCCTAGCAAATTCTTACTCATCCTGAAATACCCAGTTCTGGCAACTCCATCTCTGAGGAATTTAATAACACATCTTTTGCTGTGTTCACTGAGGTCTTGTTGTAGCTATCACCATATTTCCTTGTAATTGTTCTCACTTATGTTTACATCCCCCGCTAGAAGATTTTTGAGGGTTAAAGTTATGATGCACTCATCTTTCACCTCCAGTGACTGGTATAAATGTTTTCTTGATCCCAAGAAAGTGGGCCTGCTTGACTGGCCTTGGTCAGGGGACTCTGGACCCAACAGTGCAAGGGGTATGACCTGCATCGGCAGCCCCAGCCCGAGCAGAGTGATCAATCCTGTGGCTGTGGGGAACGGGAAAGGGGACACAATGACCAAGAATTGCCTGGACTCCAAGAAACGTGGAGTGTCGTCGTCAGAAGAAAACTACTTCCGTGCATGAGAAACAACAGCTCTCTACTGAACCTTTTCTGCCCACTTATAAAATAATTAATTTTAAAGAATTTTTCAATCTACAAAGCTTTGTATGAATCCACACACTGAGCCGCCTTCAACAGTTCCTTTCAGGAGACTCTGGACGGCACTTTTGGTGTGGAGAAGAGAAAGGAGGGGAGTCCAAACGAGAAGCTGCTGAGACACATTTTTGCGCGGGTGGAGGGTTACAATGCCTTACTGCACATCAGGAAAATTTGTAAAAATCTGCATGGGGCTCCTGTCCACCCAACTATAAAACTGTCAACAGCATAGTACCACTGATAGTTACTTTCGAAGTGTTTTTTATAATTGCTTATATAGGCTGGACAGCAGTCCCAAGGTTTTATCATTTATTACTCATACTTGGGGTTTCTTTGTGATGTATAACAAGAGCCCTGGTGGATGAAAGGAAAATCCAGTTCATGTTCAAAGGCTTGCCAAGGAGACAAGAGTGTGCTTGGTGCTTTGGCTCCCTTTCCATACAACATGTGCTTGTCACAGTCTGTCTTAGTTGTCCTGTGGTGGTAGGGGGGTACGGGGGGTGCTGGGGGGGCTCCTGAGGGAAATAAGCACTATGGAGAATATCGTGAAATAAACCTCTTGCTGCTTCTCTCATTTGGGGCACAAGGATCTGAAACAATGAACTGTCACTTATTTCTAACCAGCTCAGGGACTCCCTCAGGACAACAGGGACCTGCAGCCAGCTTCTACTTGTTCTTACCTTCTCTGGCACTGCCAGCATCCCTGATTCTCACCCATGGAATTCCAGGGGGTTTCACCTTTCCACTCACCTCATTATTCCTTGCCAGACTTGCTAACTCTGATTGAATGGCAGGAAAAACATCTAATCCCCTCCCCACACCAGCTTGATGTCTTAGCTGTCCCGCTACAGCTGGGCTGTTACACCATCCATTTGCTGTGTAATTCCCACGCACTTTGATGTCTTCCAAATGTTACTCACATATGTTAGAGAACCCATTTGGGGTCAGTCACAACTCTCTGGGAAGAGGTTGCTTAAGGGACCACCCCCAGCAATGAGATGAGACTGATGACTGGTGAAGCACTGGCCAGAAGTTCTGGGCTCTTGCTGTGGGAGGAGCTAGAGAGCCATGCTCCTTGTGACCCACCCATCTTTCCCCTCTGAACCTTTGTAATGCACTCGGACCCCCGCGACCTTGTTTGTTTGCTCCTTTTGCAGTTAGGCTCACATGGAGTCTTGCAGACACACAAAGAAATGGGGATGATTTCTCCAGATAACTCAGATAACTCTCTGAGCCAAGCTCCCAGTGCCCACGAAGAGTGTAGAGGGGAGGAGAACGTCACGGTTGGGAGACAATATGGAATCAATTGATAGAATTGTGACATTCTAGCTGGGGGGTGGTAAAACATCATGGGATTTGAGTCTATAAAATAAAAGGGGGAAACACAATAATAATCAATATAAAAACTTCTATTCCATGTGAAATTTTATTTCTAAACCTAAAAGCTAGAGCTTTTTCAGGAACCTGACATCTTAGCATACAGCACTTCACCACTACACACTTTTTTTTTTCTTTTGCATGTTCAAGACTTTTGTTTTGGTCCAAAAAAAGTTCAGTTGGGATCTTGGTTTTAATCTATTAGCTGCGTGACTTGTGTTAAGTGACTTAAGATCTCTGAGTCTACGTTTTCTCATGTTTTTCACAGGGATCTTCATAGGTACCTGACGCATTGGTGCAGGACTCTACCTAGAGCATGTGAGGTGACATTCAGACAGACAGGGGTCGGTCACCCAGGTCACATGTCAGCACTGGCTGTCTGCCTAGACCTGGCTTTCCCCGTAACCTTGAATATGCATCCATTTCATTCTCAATAGTGACATTCCGTTCGTTATCTAAAACCTTCCCACAGGAGGAAGGACAAACTAGGAGGGACTCCATGATTTATTTTGACCAGCAAAATGTGAGTGAAGGTGATGCAACACGTGCCACTTCTGACCAGAATCTTCTGGTTCCGTGAGCCTCTCTCTCCTTTCTGTCAAGAGACCAGCAACACCTCTGAGGGGCTGCTCTTCAGCCTAGCTGTCTGAGTGAAAGGTCAAAGCCAGGGCAATGATAGAAATACAAGGGGAGCCAGAAACAAAATGGGGACTATACGGGATTGTGAGGTCACTTGTTCCAGAAGCATCACAACACCTAGACTGCCTCATATTTCATCACAGGGCAGACCGATTCCTGCCTCCACTGCTAAGAAAGGACTAAGAAGGAATGGAATACTTGCCTGAGCCAAATATAATTTTAATATTACATGTGTGACTCCCTCCTCAATTGCAAAACACAGAATAGTCAAGTACCAAGGGTTTGTGGATTACTGAATGAATTGTACACCATGTGCTCTGCCTCAGGCATTCTTTTATCACCTTAGAAATCATTGTGTATCTGTGACCAACGGTATCACCCTTTGGTTAATATTTTAGTATGCAAGTGATTGTGTTCTAAATACATGGTTCAGAAAAAGCTTTGTAACTACAATAAGCGAAAAACTAGTGTAATTTATCTTACATAAAGTTGGGAAATAAGTACCTATAGAAAAGAATTCACCTGTATACCATTTTGACTAATTAGAAAATCTTGTGCCCAGTGGGCTAGGCACCAGGGATCACCATCCTGGGTGCCAGTCTAGGTTGCTTCACACAGTAATCTAGGACAACGTCCTCTGGACCTCTATTTTCTTGACCATAAAGAGAATTGATACTCTCAGGTCTCATCCAGCTCCAAGTGTCCTGAGCTGCTGGTTCTATCCCTCCTCTCACCGCTGAGGCTAAGAACAATCCCTATGTGTGAAAACTCTAATAACCCTAAAAGGAAAAGAGAATTTAGCTAATCCACAGAAAGGCTGTTATTACATTTCTCTTCCAAAGAGATCATCTCAAAATTATAAAGCCCAACCAAGGACACGTCTTATTTCATCTTCCTTTATGTTTTGCCAACCCATTTTTATGATTAGTTGGAATTCTTTCATGGTTCTGAAATGATGTCTCTTCTACCCTCCCCAAGGGGTGACTTTATTTCCCACTGTTGCTTAGGAGAAAGGAGTAAGGAAATCAGGATTCCATTTAGCAGGCGGATGCTGGTGATCGGTCAGCAATAAATCCCACATCGGTAATGCAAAACCAAAGAATAGCTGTCCTACTCGTTCCAGGACTTCAAATCCTTCCATTGCCTGACTCCAGGGGCTTCCCAATCTTCAACAGTGAGCGCCTGCAAAACAGGCTCCTTGACCTCACTGACTTTGGAACCTGGAAGAAGGAACCTTGCAGGTCAGCTGGCTCAGCCTAGTAGTTACACAGATGAAGGAATTAAGGCCCCAGGTCATGCAGGTAAGAAGCAACAGAGCAGAGGTAAGACTCACAGTCCAAGTCCCCAGGCAAGGTGGTGATGGTGTGGACTCAAAATATAGCCTCTGCTGTGTTCTGTGTGTTGGACATGGTTCAGCTCAATTCTTTCTCTTGACCTCAGTTTTTCCATCTGTAAAATGGGGACTCTGAGGTCTATCTTTTGGGGTTATTTTAAGAATCAAGTGAGACACATCACAGGGTCTCAAATTTGAAGGTGTAAATGACTAATCAGACTCTAAATCAGTAGTTCTAGGGAGAGGACAGGAGGGCAGGCACAAGATTCAGCGTTTCTAACAAGCCCCCAGGCAGTGCCAGCTCTTTGTGTAAACAATAATGTCCTCAAAGTGATTCAACAGAAAGGTGCCCTGTCGTACCCGGGTTCTAGCCACAAAGTCCATCACGAATCATCACCGCAAATCAGATAACAGACAGGTCATCACTGTTCTGTGTACGAAATGAAACCATGTAGAAACAAGATGGATTTTCGTGTCTAGCTTTCATAAACAAGCTAACTGGGTCACAAATACATTGTGCCCTACCTTATGCTCCTAATTAGGTTAAAAAGTTGCTGATTGGAGGAATGAGTAAGTAAATGAGTCAATGAACTTAATCAAATCACTGCACCATGGAAGATGTGAAACATTCCATTGTTTTTTGTTGTGTTTATTTTAATCCTGTGAATAGGTGAGTTCAGACTGCACAGGTGACCCAATAACCCATCGTAGGCATGGTTTGAGGTCAAACATGTATCCATGACAGCTCAGGCAGATGAGTTACTATGCACAGAAAACTCCATTTTCAAGTGCCATTTTTCAAGATGATGAACAAATCACCAGGGAATTTGAGACTAAGGATACCATGGTTTCTACTGCCTATGAACGTGGGTGGCACCAGGCACTTCTAATAGTCACCAGGTGAGAACTCATCTTCCAGAGCATTGGTTTTCAATTCTAGAACATCAGATGCCCAGGGCACCCCTCCAGCTCATCTGATTAGGAAGATCTGGGGGAAAACCTCCCCATCTTTGTATGTTTCAAAGGGAACCCAGGCAAGAAAATTTTTTGCATCATAAGACTAAAGAACATTTAACAGGCATCACGGCAGAGGGGAGAAAATGAAATCTACGAAGAATACTAAGGCTAATCTCAGAAACACTGAGCAATGTTGAGCACCCCAACATGTCACCAGATAATCTGTTTCTCAGCAAAGCATAATTCATTAGAACTTACTACAGTAGAGAACCCCCTTCTTGACAGAGTTTTAAGTGCCCCAGAACATTGGAGTCAGAAGTGGGATAGTTACAAGGCTCTGGAGTCAGAGCTCAAGTAGTTTACTGTGGGTTTTTTCATGGCTGGAAAGTGGATTAGAATCGGGCAAAGTTTACGACATAATATTTTAGGATTGGTGGACAATCCCAAAAGCTTGCAAAGCTTGCAATGTGCTTGTTGTGAACACAGCACACAACAAGCACATTGTTGTTTGATAAATAAACTGTTTGCCCTGGTGAGCAGGATGTTGTCTCGTAAGTTGATCTGTAGGAACTTCCAGAAGCCAGCAGTGAAGTTATTTGTCACCTTGTATTTTCTAGGCAAAAGTTTCCTGGAAAAATCAACTAAGTCCTGTTGACAAAAGTAGCTACCCCTCTCTCTCAGAGTGGCTGACATACAATAAATGCTTGAATCAATGTAGCTACTGCTGCAAAAATGCTGCATAAAAAGCAGCACAAAATTCATTGTATTAATACATTATTCATGTATTATTAGGCTCGCAGCGGTATGGGTTGAATTGGATACAGCTAATCTCAGTGGGACCCACTCACATATATACTTGCCTACAAACCAGACTGGGAGCTCCGCTCTAGGCTGGGCTGATAGGGGCAGCCTCACTCCACAGTTCTCGCATCCTCATCTAGGACCAGTGACCAGCCAGGGCATGTTCTGTCAATGACAGGGCAGAATGACAATGACAGAATAGAAGAAGGAAATCAGAAACTTCAGAGGACAAGGCCCAGAGTGGGGACACAGGCACTTCTGTCTCGTACCTTGGGTTAAAGCAAGTCACATGACTGAGCCCCTATTCATGGGGTAAAAAAATAATCTCTGCTCTTTAAGGGAGAGGAAATGCAAAGACATGTGGCAAAGAAGTAGCTCCGGACAGGGGTGAGACATGCGGGCCATTAATGCCCTAAAGCACGGTGTTTAACAAATATTCATTGAACAAATACTCGATTAATTAATTGAGCAATTTGCAATCTTGGTTCGAAAACTTGAATCTTTCTTTCCTTCTTTCTTTCTTTCTTTCTTTCTTTCTTTCTTTCTTTCTTTTTCTTTCTTTCTTTCCTTTTTTCTTTCTTTTCTTTTATATATTTATTTTATGCCATTGATATTCCCATACATTAAAGGCAATGATGTACACATATGAAACTAGTAATTCATTCATCATTCAACAATGCAACAAGCACACCTCGGCCACACCCTGTGCTAAGAGCTAGGCATGTAGCTCTAAATAAGGCAGACGAGGTCCCCACTGTCATGAAGCTTTCAAATAATCAGAAATATGGATTTTGTATGAATATTGCTGGTATAATGAGTGGTAAGAAAACAGGAGTTGAAATGACATAGAAATAGCAGTCATCTTTTGTGCATAGTATCTGTTTCTGACCAAAATGTTCCAGATAAACTGTTCTGTACATGGGATGCCTCCCATTAAGTCACTGGACCAGGACAGGACACACTGTCTCCTCTGATCTGAAGACTCCCTCCCTCCCTGCCCTGGAGACTGGGTGTCCTTACCCGGGTCCAGAGAAGAGAGAGAGTTACTTTCTCTCTGTTTTCCAAGGTTCTCGACATTGTTTCTATCATCCAGCTATAGCTCACTGTCCAAGGCCTCCCTGCCTGCTGAGAGGTTAGAGACAAGTAAGAGGCAACAAGGGACAGAACCAACAGGCCTGTGGAGACTCTTCATCATCTCCCTGAAGTTGGCTTCGTAGCTCCAGCCCCATGACTCAGGGGCCACTAGCGTGGTTGTTGGATGAGTATGTGATTGTTTCTGGAAAACAGGACCCCACGAGGTGAACGCTTAAAAGCAAAAGACACAGGATCCAATTTATATTCCAACATAAAAGCCTCAGGCTATGAGCCAGATAATTTTCTTGAATTTGACTTTTTTGTTCTCAGACTCCTAAACTTAGCCAACTAGAATTCTTATTTGAAGTATCATCCTCTGATTTTCTTTTGGAAATGAGGGACTTGCCGCCAGTAAAGATGGACTGTGATGTCCTCAGCTTTGTCAGCTCCAGCAAGCACAGGACTATATAGGTTTATGCCATAGGTCTAGCATGTAGCAAATGTATAGATTAGAGAAAAAAATCTGTGCAAAATGCCTGGACTCCTGCTGAGAAACAGATTGAAGAGCAAGAAAGGCCAAGACATGTTTCTGCAGGTCGTGTGCTATATACTAAAACTTGCCATTAATGAGAAGAAGATGGTGAGCAGGAAATTATTAGTCCTCCAGCTCCCCCATTCAACCCCTGCACTAATATTTATCATGTGCCTACTATTACCAAGAATAAACAAAAAAGAAGAAATAAGCAAACAACAGCAATGGGAGAGAAAGGATAGTGGACCAGATACCTGCATTACTGAAGTATCTTCCATATGTTACTAACATTATCACATCTGATCCTCACAAGGTTTACAGATGTTGAGAATTTGCCCAAGGTCACACAGTTGGTCATTGTCAGGTGAGATCTCAACTTCTCCATTCTGATTCCTTTGCCCTTACTTTTTTCTGCCATGCTAGGCTTTCTTTCTACATCTCAGATGGAAAAGAGTTGCATTCCATGACTCTAATTGCACTAAGGTGCCAGAAAACAGGGCATTAAACAGGGTTGAGAGACCTTAAGTCATGAAAACCATGAAAAGTAGAATTAGTGACTGTTTACGTCAGGTGTGGCCTCTGGTTACAAAAAATCCAGAAACAGGTAGACAAGTGCCAAGATACACAATGGGGAAACAAGAGAAACCCGGCTAGTGTGAAATGCCAAGTAGCTCGTGTCTCTCCACTCGACCTCCCTTCAAACTGCAAAGCTTCTCATCCCTGGCATTAACTACTCATACATTCATTCACTCAACAAATACCTGAGGACCCACAGTGAGCTATGAGCTAAGTGTCTGTTCCATGCCCTTGTGGAGTTTACCACTGGTTAAACCAATAATCACACAATCAAATGCATTAAACACAAGATGCACTATGTGCTGTGAAAGAAATGTAAAGTTTCTGATGAGAGCTTATGCCAGGAGCACCTAATTTAGATGGGGTACTAGGCAAGGTCTCTCCAGAAAAGTAACATTTAGGCTGATTCCAGAAGACTGCACAGTGCTTGACAAGAAATTTGGGGAAAAGAGTGTCCGAGTGAGAGAGAGCATGGTCCCAGATGGCCCCTTGCATGTCTAATGGTTAAGCAGCTCTGCTGTCAGCTAGGGTAACCAGGGTGGCTGGGCTGTGCTTCTCACATCATGTAACCAACTGGTAAGGCTTACTCATGTGGTGAGGGTGTAAACAGCAAGAGAGAACAAGCTCCCAAGTGCGAGTACTTTTCAAGTCTCTACTACGTGACCTTTGTTATTGTCTCAGTGACCAAAGCAAGTTGTACGGTCAAATGCAGAACCAATGTGAGGCGACATCGCCCAGGAGTGCGGCAATACAGGGAGATGTGAACAGATCAGGGGCCATCGCCGTAACAGTGTATTGTGGGAGACCAGAAGGGAGGCCCTTGGCCCACCCTGGGAGTACAGGTCAGGCTTCCCAGATGACAGGACACTGAAGCAGAATCATCCAAGTGTGCCGCTAAAGAATGGATAAGAATTGGTCAGGGGAGAGGAAGGAAGACTATTCCTGGGACTCGCATGTTAAAAGGTTTGGAAGCGCAGTAATAAACTTGTGTGAGGAAATTAAAGATGCTCAATATTACTCAGTAGTAGAGTAGAAGGCAGAAGAAGTTTAGAATAAAGATGGAAAGATAAAAGGGGGACCGTGTTATAAATGGCTTTGCGAGTCCTGCTAAGGAGCTTGAGCTTTATCCCCACAGGCAACATTATCAGATTTACGTTCTAGAAAGATCTCCATTGCTTCCATGTGAAGAGGTGGGGAAACCCATTAGCAGGTATGCCAATGCAGAAGAATGATGATAATGGCCTCACCTGGACTAGGAGCAGTAGAGGTGGGGAGAAGTGTTCAGATTTTAGATATAATAAAAGTAAAATTAACACAATGATGACAGAAGAGGGAATCGAAAGATTGATTCAGATTTCTGTCTATGGAAAGTAGCCGAATAGGGATGGCATTTACTACAAATGATCACATGTGAGAAGTAGGCTATTGGGTTGGGGAGATGAGTATCCCACGAGACAACCAAGGTTTTCTGGAAGAAAGTTAGGCACAGAGGTGTGAGTCTCAGCAGAGAAATGTGAGACCGAAGCTATGTGACTCTGTGACAGAGCCGACAGCCATGGCAGTCAGAGGCATTGGGGTCTACCCGGTGAGTATGCAGAAACAGAAGAGGAGTAACAAAGCCGAGGGGGGGGGGGGCGGGAAACAGTCTTTGAGGTAAAAGTCAGTAAGATGAGCCAATAAAGGAGACTGTGCCTTTGTCACAAAGCAGGAAAGCAGGAAGTGGCAGGGGACTAATAACAGGAAGGGCGGAGGAAGAGGATGCTTCCCTAGGAGGTCGTGGGCAGCAGCATCAATAGAGCTGAAAAATCTTCTAACGTTAGGACTCAGGGGAAAACCCCTGGGCTGCTGATCTTGGACAGACCAGGCAGGGTTGACCTTTAGGTGTAGAGGCAGGCTGGGGTAACTGCAGAAGGACAGAGAACTTGGAACAATGTCAAAAGCCAGTTAGAATACTATTTCAACAAGCTTGACTGTGAAGGGAAAGGTGTAGCCCAACTACATCTTTCCCTAGAGGAAAATGGAGGATGGAAGGAAGCTTACACTTTTAAAGAAAAGAGAAATGTGAGTGTATTTCAGTGCTGGTGAGAATGATCCAGTAGCAAAGAAAAGTACAACACATAAAGGAGAGAGTGACTCCCTTTAAAAAAAAAAGATGTTTGTCCAAGACTACTGTGTCCTTATCTCGAGGGCCTGGTCTCTCCAGTCTTGGGCACTTCACCTGATCTCGCTGTGGTGTTTCCTGGGTTCCCTGGGCAGGGTGACTGTGCACTAAACTACTTATTTCATGACCACTTGGCCTGGACAGCCCCACCCCAGCCACTGGCCACTCACTTCACTGAGCTCATTCATCACATCTCGCATGATGGGAAGGGCTGTTTATCACTTTAAGCCTCACAATGTGAACTTGAAGAGAATGGCTTTCTGACACATTGCCCAAAGAGAGGCACCACCCAAGCAACAAAACAATCCCCTCCCTCCCCATCCATCCACCCACCCACCTCACCCCCCATGATACCTCCTATTTTCATCACTTGAAGGCAGCCCAGCAGAAACCACACAGAGATAAGAGCGTTTGGTTGTAAACAGGGTCCATTTGCCAAAATGTGTTAACCCTGTTCGTGTATAATGAATGAAGACCAGGAACAGCCACCGTTACAGCCCCTGAGCATACAGAGCAAAGGAAAGAAAGGAAGAGGGAAAGGGTAGTTCTCAACAGGTATGTTTGTTTTGATTGTAATGGTTTCTCATTCTGCTTGTTTATGAATAATAATGATCTTTGTTTCATTAAAGATGAACTGAGCAAAGAAACACATCTTGAACTGATCACTCATTCTGCAAGGGGTCGTGATAGGAACCTAAGAGCCTGTGAGTCTGCCTTGACTCCAGCCTCTCTTTGGATGTCAAGTTTTTGCCAAAAAGCATTTAATCCTATAAAGCCCCAAGATGAACATTTTTAGCTCACGGACAGACAGCCTTCCTCTATTGGAAAAAGATGCTGTACGCCTTCCATTCCCAAAGCAAGTGTCTCAGAGTGGCAGGGTTGGGCGGGGCTGGAGGAAACCACAGAGGAGTTTCTGTGCCGTAGTTCAAGGCTGGGGAGAGGTCACAGGAAGCTGGAAGGAATCCTAAAACGGGCAATGGACTGTGTTAGCATGACGGTTGTGAGACCTGCCGGAGGAGATCAGGGTTCCGGGAGGGACCCTATGTCCTGGAAAACTATCTGAGTCAGTGGGACAGTGGCCCTGCCCTGGGAGGCCCTCCACACACCTGCCATGGACCTGCTATCAACCCATGGGGACAAATTCCTTACGTTGATTAATTAACCCTTCTCAGATTCAATCACCAGACATTATCACTGGCTACAATTTCCAAATCCTGCTCAGCATAGAATCACTTTAAGGTCTCTCCAGAAGGCTGGGAAAGAGGAAAGCTCTCCTCAAACCTCTTTAAGCTTAGGTTTTATCTGCTTGGAGGCTGAAGAGTCCACCTACTGATGAGCAGTGTGGCCCAAGGATGTGACACAGGTATAGGTTCTACACTTCTTTCCCTCGTCCTCTCATGTACCTATCTTTTTGCCACCACTTCCTTTCTTTGTGACCTTGACCTTCGGAAAGTTTCTTAACCTTTCTTTGTCTCAATTTTCTCATCTATAAAGCGAGGAAATGTTAGTCCCTCCCTCACAGGATGGTAGTCAAGTTTAAATGACTTTGTGCATCTAAGGCCTTAGCAGAGTGACAGTCACCGCAAAGTGCTCAATTAACATCAGTATCTGTTACCTTTCCTGTTATTTTTTTATTAATGTTGTTGTCACGGCTATTTTTTTCCTGGGGAAGCTCAAGCTCCCAGAGGACAGGGACTGTATTTTGTTCTTCTCTGCCCATCCTCACAGTGACGAGCACAGTGTCTGATGGTTTCACATGTGTTTTCTGGCTTCATGCCCAGTAAATGTACAAAAAGGGCGGGGAGAAGGAGAAGGGAGGAAAGAAAGAAGGAGATAGGGAAGGGAAAGAAAGACAGAGACGAAGAGGGTGGCTGGAGCCAGCTCAGACGTAAAAGCAGGAAAGCAATAGGAAGACTAACTCATCTAGACCCACTGTGGGCAGGAAAAAAGCTTTCGCCTCTTACTCATTCGTTAGAACTCAGTCTAAGCAACTTCTCCTCAGGGAAACTTCCCTGACCCCCTAGCCTGAGACAGGCTGATTTCCAGTACCATGTTCCTTTATTTCAAAAGACTTATCTCAGTGTGTAAATGTTCATTCATGTTGTAAATATTCATGACGTAAGTCTCCCCCATTAGCCAGTAAGTCCCATAAAGACAAGGACCTGTCTTCTTGCTCAAGAACCTTGCACAGTGCCAGTCACACATGGGCTCAATACACATTTGTCGAATGAACGAAGGAACTCAGGAAGTCAGAGAAGTGACTAGAACACCCATAAAGTGTCCGTGCCACCATCCTGGCCCCAGACTTTGGGGATTGACATGACAGCAGCAGTTAATTGGTCCACCCTCCAGTGGAAGCAGGAAGCCCTAACACAGCGTTGGTAACTCCTATCTGAATGTCCCCCAGGAAGGCATGTTGAAACATTTATCACTTAATCTTCAAAGGGCTGGGTGCTCCTAAGAAGAACTGTCTAACAGTAAATAAAAATCAACTCTAAAATGCTAAAAACCAAGTAACCTTAGCCATATAAGAGATAAAATACCTACAACTCCTTAGAGAACATCATGAAAGCAGACCATTAATGCAGAACAAAAGACTCCGCAATGCCAGCACGGCACATTCTAGCCTTCCCAGACATCCTCCCAAGGAACGAGATGCCTGTAAATACCAGGACTTCCGACAGGGTTTTCCTAATAGTACTAACATCGATCAGAGCTGTGCCCAGGGAAACACTTCCTTCTCAGAACCCCTGGAGCAATGGCTGAACTGTGTGATTTATCGAGAGGACAGCAAACCACAATAGAGCTAAAATTAATCACTACCAATGAATGGAAACAATATGTATTGCCAGATAAATACACACTGGATAATCTGTAGAAAGACTGAACAGTAAGAGAACAGCGACCACGTAGCTGTTCCTATCAGGTTGCTGTAGACAATACAGAAGCACAACGAACCAGGCATTTGTGTGACCACCAGTTACACAGCTCTGCTGCTCTGATGAAACCTTTGAAAAGATGCTTGAGAAAGGAGGTGCCTAGCACGATTGAAAAAAACACAGGTTTTGGAGTCATAGTCAGCTAGGCTTGAATTTCAGATCTGCGGTTTCCCGGTTTTGTGCTACTCGTCCTCCATTTCCTCATCTATTAAGTGGAGTGGCATTACTTGCTTCATAGGGTTATATCAGGGAGGTTGTTTAACTGTGGCCCTTGGGCCACATCTGACCTACCACTTGCTTTTGTAAACAAGGTTTTATTGGAACACAGCCACATCCCTTTGGTTACAAGTTTTCTACGGCTGTTTTCACGCTACAAGGGCAGGGTAATTTCAATGAAGACTGCAAAGGCTCAAATACTTACTACCAGGCCCTTTGCAGAATGTGCTGTGGCCTGTCTGAAACACATTTCCTGTCTCCCTTCACCTAGCCAATATCTTCCCCTCCTTCAGAGCCACTTCTTTAAAGCAGCCTTCCCTTACTGCCTAGATAATGTTAAGTCTCTTGCTCTAGGCCCCCACACCACCGCCTCGGATAAGACGCATCGCATTTGAAATGCTTCTTCCCTGGCTGCCTCCCTAACTAAACTGCTAATTCCATAAGAGGCAAGCCGAGGCCTGCATCCTCTGTCCTCTCTTAGAAGATTACAATAAATATCTTAGTTGAATGCTACACAGCCCTCCCCCTCCATAGTACTTCCCCACTCTTGGAACACACTCCTGGTGGCCATCAACATTTTATCTAGCGGAGAAAAATCCAAGTTCAAGTGAAAGTCATTAGAATGGAGGAAACTTCAAATCCCCTTTAGCAATTAACAATGGTGGAAATATTGGCAATGACACAGCACCATCACTATGGATACGCTTAATAGGCTTTTTTTAGAATCCAAAAATCATCCAATATTTGTCAGATAATATTTTTCAAACATCTCCTCTGTGAAGACACTCCTTTGGTACTCTAATGGGTACAAAGAAATATAATCCAGCCAAGTTACGTTTAAGCCAAGGGCTACTTCTCAACTCTGATCATGAGGCTTAAATCTCATATTGGAATTGCCCTTGTAGGGCATCATGTCCTCCAAACTAGTGGATCATTTCCCAGGAAACAGGATGCCACTATGTTTTCTTTAAGAACATACTTTGTCCTTCTTTGAGCACCAGATAAAAGAGCCAGCTTGATTTTAGGGGTCATGATGTGTGAAAATATAAGTTTTTGAATGACAGAATCATACTCCATGTGGCAAGATGGGAGTTCCACTAACCAAAAAGAAAACTCACGTCACCCATGTCACTCTTACTCCGTGTCATACTCTCACTGACAGAATGAAAAGTGGAATTGTCCACACTCTTTACAATTCTCTCTCTCTCTCCCTGTCCCTCTCTTTCTCCCTCCCTTCCTCTCTCTCTCCCACACACGTGCACACACTCACACTTTGCCAAAGATACATGTTTTAATTTATATAAATTAAATGTTCTGATGATCTTACTCTGCTCCGTAACTCCATTCTTCCTTATCTATTTGTCTACCATTGCATGACAAATTATCCCAAAATGCAATGGCTCAAAGGAACTATTTTTTTGTGACTTTGCATGTTTGTGATTTTGTGACTCTCGAATTCAGTGAGAACTCGTCTGAGGATGCTGGCTGGGGATCTCTCCTATGCTGCAGTCAGAACTCGACTGGGGCTACAGTTGTCTGAGGGTTCCATCGGGCCAGTGCCCGAAGTGTCTCACCCACGTGACTGGCAATTGATTCTGGAAGTGGGCTGAGAACCCAGCAAGGACTGTCAGTCAGAGCAGCCCCACGTGGTCTCTGCGCGCATCCTTCAGGTTCTCTCAGGATGGAAGCAGGGTTCCGAGGGTCCCAAGGGCAAATGTCCCAGCAGACTCTTTCAGCGGCTGCAGGCCTCCTTCTAACCCAGCCTCTGCAGCCACTCGGCACCACTTGTGCACAGTTGGCTGGTTACGACTCAGAAATGCCGGCATAAAACCAAGAGAAGGGCAATTAGACCCCACCTCCCAGTGGGCGAACTCGTGGCCATTTATCATCAGCTGGATTCCACATGAATAACCCTTGTTTCTATCCTCTTCTTTCCTACAACTTTTAAAATAACGCGTTAACCTTGTTTGTCCTCTCTATAACAAAGCCAAATGTATATACAACCATAGGAAAATTTTTAATTAAAAAAATTAAAATAATCGTGTACCTCAGGTCTCGTTGGGGCCCAGCCATAACCCCCACACCTGCACTGTCCCTGGCTGTCCGACTGAGGAGTCCGAAAGCGGCCAGTGCTACCGTCACCTCATCTGCCACAGCCAGCCTGTTGCAGGTCACACAGAGCCTCCTTGGTACACGCCACTGCTGGACGATAACAGCGGTGTGTTGCTCTGCAGAAGAGGAATTTACACTTACATGTGGAGGCTGTGTTATTTTCAAAGTGTTTTCACATTTTAACACCAAGAGCAGGCATGTGACACAGGCATCCCTGGCCTGTGCTTTCCCCAGAAGCAGAGCCTGAGACAAGGATTTGGATACATAGTGCAATTGGGTTGGGATCCCAAGGGTCATAGCAAGGGAGTGGAAGCGAGACAGGAAATAGAGGCAAAGCAATAAAGAACACAAGAACAACCGGGTTACCTCTGGGGGCACCCGAGGCCCAACCCCTCTGCGGACCTTGAGAGATTGTGTGAAGTGAATCTAAGAGTCGTCCCACTGAGGCATCAGGAGCTGGGGTATTTATTCGCCACCTTCTGCCCCACGCTGGTCGAGGTTGTTCCTGAAGCACTAAATCCTTGGTACCCCCAGCCTGCCAGGCTGCCACATATAGGAACTGGGCACCCTTCCAAGACCAGAGACCACCCTCGGGAACAAAAAACAAAAGAAGCTGTCAGCATGCAGGCCGTCTCCGGGGAGATGGGGGAGGTGGGCGGGCCCCCCGCTGTGTCTGCGCGCTGCGCTAAGAATTCTCTGAGTTTTATCTCAGTTCATCGCCACAGCGATTCTGTTGCTATTGTTCCTGTTGCCACTGTCTCCCTTTCACAAAGGAGGGGACCGGGGCTCAGAGAGATTAAGGAACATGCCCCCAGTCGCCCAGCTGATCCAGGCCAGCGAAATTCCAGCTTTATAACTAACCTGCCACTCAGAGGCCCAGAGAGGGTGAGTGACTTGCCTGGAGCCACCCAATAAACACCCACCGACGATCAGATATAAAAGCATCATCACCTCTGGCTTGTCATCATATTGTTCCTTCCAGTCCTCTCCCACCGAGCCCCATGCCTTGCAAATGCAAAGCCTAATGAACAGCTTAACCAAAAACATTTGCATGTCTTTTGACTCAGCAAAGCAGACAATACATGCTATAAGTCAAAACATGTGTCATCTGTACTACACATTAAGAATCTCCCCAATCGGGGATGCTCTCTCTACCCCCAACTGTGTGGAAACAACCCACAAGGATTCTTCTCCAAATCAGATCGTACTTTAGATATATCGAAGAGAAGGGGCAGAGAACACACAGGCTCAGCCAAGTGGAGCTCCATTGAGGACTCGCTTTTCCTGGAATTCTACTTAAGAGCCTCAGCACTGGCTCAGCATCACGGGCGTGCAACCTAAACGGAATGACACAGCAGCGGTCTGAGTCAGGGGGTGTTTCCTTGCACGATGCTGGACCTGGGAGAGTGACTCATGGAGGTAGTGAGGGGTGTACAGGAATGACCTTGGACCAGAAGACAGATGGGCAGCTGTAAGGCAAACGAGTAACGCCAGTGGGAAGGCAGGAACGCTTTTAAGCTGCCCCCTGCCCTAAATACCTCTTATCACATCCATTATAAAGGTGAGATTCTAAAGATTAGTACACTGAACATGGTCACAGAGCTTATCAGATCAAGAGTCTATAGATTTAACCTCGCCCACGTGGGTCAGCCTCCAAAACTCATTCGGTTACACCTGATAGCCTCCATCAGGTGCTGAAGGACCACAAATAGAACACAAGATCAAGGAAACCACAGTACACATGCTTTGCAGATAAGACTGTACTTTGTTAAATGTCATGTACGCAGACCCGACTGAGCTCCATGCCTTGCTCAGAGTAAGTTCCTCCTGAGGTGGTCCAGGACTTCACGTGGGGAACAGAATCGCATGCAGAAGGAAAGGTGTGCAACCATCATTGGAATGGTTTGCGCAGATTGCCATCTGGATTCCTAGAGAAATTGCTATGAGGCTTTCACGGAGAAGACAGGTCTGGAAAGAGGTATAGGAATTGCCATGATGAGGATAGAGGAGGTCCAGGGAGAGGGACAGAGACCAGGCTCAGGGATGGGCACGACACAATCAGGGTAGAGCAAGGGGACTGTTTGGCTAGCGTTCATGGTTTTTAGAAAGGAGAAATGGGAGAGAAATGTAGAAAGGTTGGCTGTGATCACACGTATCTTTGATTGTCAGGTTCCTGACTTCGGAAGGCTTAGGAATTAATAATTAAAAGCTTCCCCTGTGCCAGATGCTGTTCTCACAATGTACAGCAGGATTTCTCAACCCTGGCATTACTGTCATTTTGGTCCAGAAGATTCTTGACTGTGGGAGCTGTCCCGTGGTGCACTGCAGGAAATTCAGCAGCTTCCCTGGTTTCTACCCACTAGATATGCGCAGCATCTCAATCTCCCACTTTGATAACCCAAAACACCTCCTGACATTGCCAGACGTCCCCTGTGAGGCAAAATCATTGCTCCCAGAGGTTACAAGCCGGTTGCTCTATGAATATTATTTAATTTTTATAACAACTCTATAAATTAGTTACTCTTATTTGTTTTATTTTACTGGTGGGAAAGCTGGGACACAGACAAGTTCCAGAATATAGCCAAGTTCGCTGAATTTATAAGGGGGGAATGAAGACACTTGGCCAGAACAGACTGATTTGGAGCCCGTGATCTTCCTCACTATGCTTTCCTTTAACGTGTTACAACAGTAAATGCTTAAAATGCAAAATGCAGTAAGCCTTGTGCCTGTACTTATGATGACATGTATGTGAAGCTGTATTTCAACAAACAGTGGTACGCACACAAAAATAATAATATAGGTTTAAATCAGAGAGGTGAAATTATGGGAGATCACTTTCGTCCTTTAATAATGTCATATTTTTAAAATATCCACGAAGGGCTTGGTGGACTCCAGAAAATACCTCTAATATTATTTTTCCCTCATTTTCAAGAATAGTTGGCTAAAATCAGTTCACTCCTTCTCATTCTTTGAGACTCAGCTCAGGCATCATCTCCTCCTCCAGGAAGTTCCTCTCTGGCTTCTCCTTGATCCACTCCTGTCTAAGATGTGGCTGCATATGCTTATCCTACAAGAGTGCTTCTCCTGAGTCCTCATACCATAATTTCCTTTTCCCCTGCTTACCAAAGAGTGATTGACAAATAAAATATGTATATACTTAAGTATAAAATGTGATGTTTTGATAAACATATACATTGTGAAATGATTATCACAATATTCTACTTTGAGTACAGTGGTCCCCCCAATCCACAGGGGATACGTTCCAAGATCCCCACCCCAGTGGATACCTGAAATCCTCGATAGCCCCGAACCCTATATAAACTCTTTTCTCTTGTGCATACATACTTATGATGAAGTTTAATGTATGATTTAGGTACATTAAGAGACTAACCATTATAACTAGTAATAAACTAGACCAATTATAATATATTCTGTAATATAAGTAACATAAATGTGATCTCTCAAAATATCTTATTGTACCAAATTCGCCCTCCTTCTTGCTGTGATGATGTGAGGTGATACAATGCCCAGGTGACAGGGTAAAGTGAAGTGAGGGATACAGGCGTTGTGACTTAGCGTTAGGCTACTATTGACCTTCCCACGCTAAGTTACAAGCACTTGACCGACTCTCTTTGATGTAGCTGAAGCTGCAGCATCACTGCGCTTGTGCTTTGGCGCCCTCTGCTGGTCACGAACTCAGCTGCTGGGAATGAATGCGTGCGTGGGGGTGGGGCCAGTGAGTGAGCCAGTCAACCTGCTCTGTGCAATAAAATCTCCCTAAAATCTTGGTCCGTGCCCTATTTTCTTTTTTTTTTTTTGACACGGAGAAGCAGGAATGGCAGGCATTCCAAGGTTGACCAAAACAAAAACTTTAAAGGAAACATGCAAAATGAAAAAAAAAACCTTGTTTTTCTCAAGCATTCCTAAGAGCACATCCGTTGTCCTCATTTAATGCAATTTGCACTCACAGGACTGTGGTGCATGCAAAACGGTGCATGGGGTGCATGCAGATAAAAAGCTGAAGCTCACTACAGCGCAGAAAGAGTGAACAGTCATTGCACACACACACGTATGTGTACTATTCTGATACACTAATACATGGATTTGTTGACTTTAGAAACAGCCTCCTTCTCATACCCTTCAGGTCTGAAGTTTCACATCAGGGAAGTGTTTGACGGCCATTAATAAGGCCAATGCATCATCATCATGGAAGAGGCGTTAACTAGACCCTGGGGCAAGCATGGCTCGTATATTCTGTTTAACCCTGTAAAACAGGAATTATAAACCCCATTTTGCAAAGTTCTCAAAAGTCAGGTAACATTGTCCACAGTCACGTGGTTAGTGTGGAGGGTGAGGGATGATCTGCCCCACGAGGCGCCTCAGTGGTATGCAGGTTACTGTGAGCTGAAGGCAACCAAGACCCTCGGGGCTCCAGAGGAACTTCTACTCCCCCCTTAACTATTTACAAGGATTGAAATCAGGAGCCTAGCCTATGAGAAGAGTCATCACCACAAATGACACTTTTTACCTACCCAATATGGCAAGCAAACTGCTCACTGCCGAACGTGGGTTCTCTCTGCAATGGCCTTGGGAAGCCCCGAGGTGCATCCCCTCATCCCTAGCTCAGAATGTCTTGCGTGCCTCGGTTTCCCTTTCTGCCTCCGAATCTCTCGTGTAAGTGGGGCCCCATACATATGTATGTAAGTAAATGTGATCCTTTTCCCTTGCTAATCTGTCTGCTTGATTACTAGACCAGCAGAAAGAACCTTGAGAGTGAAGGAAAGTTTCTTCCTCCAGTCCTTGTACCAGGCCCATTGGACCTCCTCTGGCCACACCAGAGAGCGGAGCAGATGCTGGCCCACACGGTCAGCATCTCAGAAGCAGACTCTCATCTTTCAGACTTTAAGAGGCAGGCTCCACTTCGGCCTGACCAGGAACGGAGAAAAGCTCGGACCTGACGACGAAATCAGATTAGCTTTCCTGGGGTGACACGGTTGTTCTGAATCACCCAGTGAAAACAAGCATGTTGCCATCTGGTAACTACCTTGGGGCTGTGGTGTGTCAACCGCTCTCCTTCATCCTGCCCTCCTTAGGAAAACACGGCCCCTGGGTGGTCCAGATGGCCGGAGCACAATGAACAGAGCTTGCCGATACATGTGGGACCCCTTTTGCCACAGGAAGTCCTCCCATGCAAAAATACGTTCAAGCAGATTTTCCTCCTTGTAAATGGCTCGTTAGGAAAGTCGACGCCTTCTAGGGGGAGAGCAATCAAAGGCCCCAGGAGCTCACTGTGCACCATGGTCCACCGTGCTCACCGCCGCGCCGCCGTGGGGAGCCTCGAAGGACCGGCTCCCTCACTGGAGACAGGAAGGAGAGACTCTTTTAAATAACAGGCTTTTTACTACCGCACACTGTTTTCTACCCTTTCTCTGTTCTTTCTTGCCCCCTGACAGTAACCGTCAGTCGAGACACCCTCTTGTTGGAGTTAATAGAGCAACTGGGGATCTCCGACTCACTGCCACCCCCCGCTGCCATGGGGAGTCCCTACCAGCCTTTGGGAGGGGGAAATCCAGTAAGAGTGGCCAAAATTTACCACAGAGGGAGGGACAGGCTTGATTACACTGATTCTTTTTTCTTTTCCTTATTGTTCAGGTACAGTTGTCTCCATTTCCCTGCCACCACTTATCCCCTGCCCCACCTACCCCCACCTCCCACCCTCAATCCTATCCCCTTTTGGTATTGTCCATGGGTCCTTTATGCATGTTCCTTGATGACCCTTTCCCTTCTTTCCCTCATTATCCCCCTCCCCCTTCCCCTCTGGTTACTGTCAGTTTGTTCTTTATTTCAATATCTCTGGTTATATTTTGCTTGCTTGTTTGTTTTGTTGATTAGCTTCCACTTATAGTTGAGGCCATATGGTATCTGTCTTTCACCGTCTGGCTTATTTCACATAGCATAATGCTCTCCAGTTCCATCCATGCTATCGCGAAGGGTAGGAGCTCCTTCTTTCTTTCTGCTGCATAGTATTCCATTGTGGGGTTGTTTTTTTTTTCTTCTCGTTTTGTATAAATGAAGAGTTTATTGAGGAAGACACAGGGTCTAGTTTCCCCTAACCCCTACCCTCCCGAAGAACAGATCCCAGCAATGAACGAATGATAAGCATTCTTAGGGTAACATTTATCTTCCCCTTCACCATTTCTCTCCAGAGTCTCAGGCTTTACAACACAGACCCCCGGAAGAGGCTCAGGCAAGGACAGGCCCTCAGGGAATCTCTGACCAGCAGGAGTTCTGGGTGGGTGTGCCCCCCTTGCCCTTCGATTGCCCTGACTCTTCAAATTGCGCAGCAGCTGGAACTCTGACAGGCTCCTCAAGTCCTAGACTACCCCCTGCGGGCAATCTTCCCCAGTCTTCTTTCTACTTGCCTCAAGAATTGAGAGACAACATAATAGAATGAAAGGTGAAACCAAATCGTATTTAAGGGCTCACGTTCCGGGGGAGGGAGTTTATATTCCAGTAAATATGTCCTGGAATCCAAGGCTCAAAGATGAGCCTTGTTTTCATCATCCGTAAAATAAGGATGCTAAAAGTAACTCTTTAAAAGTGTGACTGTGATGATGGAATCTATAAACGTATTTGCCTGGTGTATAGCAAGTGCTTACTACAGCTTTTATTACTTCAGTATTGATATTACTATGGATTTATTACTGATATCGATACTATTGATATATATTGATATTAATATCAGAGAGGTCAAAGCAGTACTGGGATACGTTTTTGAGCCCAAAGTATGCAGTTTATTAGCTATGGTATGGATTCTCAATGTCAGCGCTATTGACATTTGGGTCTAGATGCTTCTCTATCATGGGGGGTTGTCCTGTACATTGTAGAATGAGTAACAGCCTCACTTGGTTCCACCCTCTAGATGCCAGTATACCCTTCCCTCCAGGGGTGACATGTCTCCAGACATTGCCAAATGTCTCCTGGGTGCAGATTTGCCCCTGGTTGAGAACAACTGGTCTATCACATTATGTACCAGTCACTCAACTTCTTAGCTTCAACTTGTCTTTTTTAGCAGCAAAAGGGGAAACATTCTATTTATCATTCAAATATGACTAAGTGATAGATACTGTAAATATTGTCTCACTTTATGCCCACAATACTGTGGGTGAGGCCCATTGACAGGCGAAGAAACTGAGTCACCCAAGGTCACCCCCTTGCGGAGGTGACTGGACCTAAGCGAAGAGCAGGGGGTGTGGTACAACTTAAGAGAAGAAAGAACAGAGGCTCATTAACAGCTCGCCGGCAGGCCAGACTAAAAGTAAAAGCCAGAGTCACAGAAGGCAAGTAAGAGAGTAGAATAAATGTCCTCAAACTAAAAGAGACCAAGGTCCCTAGACCTACCGGGACACATTAATTGGGGGAAAACGTCTACAGGTTCTAGCCAGAAGCTCGGTCAGGGAAGCAAGTAACCGGCCGTGAGGTTCCACGGGGTTCTTTTAACCTGAAACTAAGAAGCAACATCCTCACCCCACAGAAAAGACCTTTCAGGGGCTGTGAAGGTTAAGTGTGACCAGTTGGAGGAAAACAAGAGACGAACTGAGCAGAGACGTCAGACATATCCCACTATCATCCCAAGAGGAATCTGTCTCAGCCAGGTACCTATGTTCACCTGTTTGCATGGAATTTTCACCCTGAAATCAGCCTGCCTGGAATAAAGCTGGTCAATAAACACTGACCTATTCACTGAGGCTGTAATTACTGGGTGACTCACCACACAGGAAAGAGAGGGAGGAGGAAGAAACAGACCAGTGTGGCTCTCTAAGGAGCAGAAAGCCCTGCTCCCTGGGCTCAGGGCGGGCAGCGATGAACACAGGACCGCTTCCTGTTGCTTTAGTCATAGCATCTTGAATGGGAAGCAGGGCCACCTGTGTGACTGTTGGCCGGGTTTAGGGCAAAGGTCATGGGAACCGGGCTCAGAAGAAATAGTTTGGGGGCCTAGCTCTGTAATGGACTAGCAAGGCAACACTGAGTGGATCTTTTTTCTCCTCCTCGCTACAATTTCTTGACCTATTGGAGTTAGGTAGCAGCAGCTCCATGGAATAACTTGTTGTGAGGTGTCAAGGGTTGAGGATGGCATGAAATTAGCCTTACTGTCTACCTTGGAAAGCCTTGGGGCCTTCCTCTAGCACCAAAGCTTGTTAGGTTTCACGGGTCCAGCCCTCAGATTCTCAATTTTTGGCAGAATCAACTGGTCAACCATTTCACCTGGTAAGAACCCACACTCCCAGATTCTTCCTTATTGTCTCCCAATTCTCAGAAGGTCCCTCTGTCCCACTGATTTATTGGAAATCAACTTTCTCAGAACAGTTCCTTGAGTTCAATTTTATACCAAAGGAAGCAATAAAGCCCAATTGTAACTCAACACTCATTGCCATCACGCCTTGAGAACCCCACTGTAGTCCAATTCTAGTCTCCACATTCCCCCTGCCCCACTCCCTGCCAAAAACTAAGACACGGGAGAGATTTCATCAGCCTTGCCAATGTGCACTTTCAGGAACAGGGGACAAAGACCGGTCTCCCACTGGCTCCAGAGAATAGATCCAAGTGTGCTCTCAAACACGGGGTTCATACCAGTATGGTGCATTTGGTTAAGCACGCCCCCCCCCACTTCCACCTCTGAGTAGCCACAAGGGACATTTCATCCATATGTTTCTCATTCATTCAAATGTAACTTACTTAAACACTGCTAAGCAGTGCAAGGCTAAGACAGGCTTGCGTGCTATATCATTTATTAATTTTGTTTTTACTCCAGAAGCAGTAAATTATATTTTCCAGAGAGCAAAAGATCTCAACCCTCAAAATATTTACACTTGAGCCAAACACAGAACCTCCACACTTTACCATGATTAAATCATGCAGAAACACACATTTCAGCCCAGGAAGGTCAGGGATTCTCTATTAAATAGTGTGAAAAAACATATCTAATAATTACCATGGAATTTTATGGCTGGAATAAAAATGTTTTTTAATAACACAAAGTACAAAATACACAATATAAAATGGCACAACATCCTCTCAGTTGTTAAAAATGTACAGAAGATGCCATAATTCTCAAGCAAACAGAGGGAATATATCAAGAGCTGTGGGGAGTCACATGCTTGTGTTCATCAGAAGGGGAGGGGAGATTTTAAAAACACTGGGTTAGCAGAGAAATATTACCTAAGTCTTCCTCCAGAAATTTTTAATATATTCGATATTGATGTTTCCTGCTTCCTAGTTTCACAGTTAACTCTATTTGATTTATAAGTGAAAAATGGTTGTTCCATCATTTTTGAGAGAGAGAGAAGCCTTAGAGGCAGCGAGGCGGGTCCGGGCTCAGCTGACCCGTCCCGACAGATGGCACAAATCGCTCCATCTTTGGAAACCTCAGTTGCTACATCTGTTAAGTGCTCCCCATCTCCTATCTTGCTGCCAGTGCTGGAAAATTTGTTCATTGTCTTAACACCTTTAAAATTGGATCTCTCCACAAAGAAAGAAAGATTAATCCAAAAATAGGTAAAATCAAAGGTTTGAGGCCAGGGCAAAGAGCACAGACCCGATAGACCAGGACACAAAAGCCAAGTTTCCCCAACTTTATGGGGTGTCTCTTAGGTTCTCCCTGCTGTGGCTTATGAAGTAACAGAAATCCAGGATGGGACAGGAAACCCTAGGCTGCAGTGGTAGACAGAATAATGCACACCCGCCGAAGATGTCCACGTCCTCATCCCCAGAACCTGTGAATATGGTCCCTCGCCGGCAGGTGTGATTCAGGTAAGGACCTTGAGAGAGGGCAGGGAGCCTGGATATCCACGTGGGCCCAGTACAATCAATCACAGGACCCTTATAAGTGAATGAAGGAGGCAGGAGAGTCAGAGAAATGTTAAGGCGCACTGTGGCCGGCTTTGAGCATGAAGGAAGGCATCTCAAGCTAAGGAACGCAGGTGGCCTCTAGAAGTTGGAAAGGGCGAGAAAATGGATTCTGCCTTGGGGCCTCCAGAAGGAGTTCAGTTTTACCAACGCCCTGACGGTAGCCCCATCAGACTTATTTTGGGCTTCTGACCTCTAGGGCTGTGAGAGGACAAATTTGTGTTGTATTAAGCCATGAAGCTTGTGAAAAGGCGTTGTTACTACAGCCGTAGGAAACCAGTGCGGTTGGTACGTGAAAGCTGTGTGCCAGGTGGCCAAGGTATCTTATGCACACAGCCACCATCATTCCAGGGTTATCAGGGAGGGCGGGACAGTTTTCTGTCTAACACAGAGCAAGACAAGAAAGAAATCACTTGTGCAGACAAAAGCAAGACGTTGAAGACAAAGAGAAGTAGATAAAGTAAGATCCAGGAAGTCACAGAAACTGTGAAGGCTCCAGACTGCCACTGGCCATCAAAGTGGGATTTGGGTCAGTTTCAACTAAATCTCCAAGGGGCAGCATAGTCCTAAATGGCATCTGGGCTTGATGTGGCAAAGCTCCAATAGCAGAAAGAGGAACACAGTGAAGGACCCAGGTCAGCTCTAGAAACATGTGCATATACGGTTGACCCAGGTTGACTTATACTGATGACTCCTTAATTGTTGCTACTGAAAAGGTTAATGAGTGAGCCCATGACTGATGATCACAGGGTAAAAGGAAACCTCAGTGGATCAGACTTATTCCAGAAAAATTCCCTCAAGACTATATCACCTTTTGACTGATTGACTCTAATCCATCAATAGCTTTATTCATGATAGCAACAGTTTTGAACAGCATAAAATTTGAGCATATCATTCATCATCTTACAATTTCTGGCAAGTAAAAACGTTCATGTCATACAGCAACTCTCAGTTTCACCTAAGTTGTCACCTCCTGACTTCTGGCTGATCCTCAAATTGAAACAGACCATGAAAGAAAAGACATCTGACAGCCCAGAAACCATCAGATCCGACTAACAGACCGTTTGAAGATGACTTCAAAGGATGAACTTCAGATGTGTTTCAGCAAGCAGTGCCAAGGTAGGCGATTGTATAGATTCTGAGGGGAAGGCCTGGAAGGGGATTAATCCCATAAGGATTCATTGCTCAACCAAATGTAGTTATTCCATCAGTCATCGAAATTTTGTTAATCATACCCATTATAGGGAGGAGCTGAAGGCAGAAAGCGTTGCTTATTTGAGTGGACAACAACAGATTCACAGTAGTTATCTCCTGACTTCAGAAGGAGCAGCTCCCAATGGCCTAGCAAGGAACCATATGCTGGCTTTGGCTTGTATGCCATCTAATCATTCTGTGCATTCTCTATTTTACCTGGAGACTAAAAATAGAGATAGATACATGGATGGATGGATGGATGGATGGATAGAAAGAGAGAGAGAGGTCAGGATCAGTCCACAATAAGGAAGACGATGTCTGTGGGGAGCTGGGTGCAGGTAGGGTGCATGGAGAGAATGAGGAGCCTTCATCACTGATGTCAGTCTTACAAAATATTTCACCAAAATCACTAAATGTAAAACCACTCTCCAACTGGCATCACCCGATTTACTGACACTGATATGGCAGCAATGGCAGAGCAGCCTTCTGTCCGACCAGCTTTCTAAGCCTTTCTCTGCTACACCCTCAACCTATAAAACCTGGGTTGAAAACAGGTGAGGCGTTCCATTTGTCTTGCAACATTTTCAGCCATAACCGTCAGCCATAACATTCAGTCACAGCTATTTCAGTTTGTAATGTATGTCTTTACTCCTTTCCTTCGTCATAATGTCAGATTTCAGTTTTATCAAACATAGAGTACAAACATTCTCTATTTTAAGATGCCGCAAATCTAGTGGGAAAAGGTGATGGTTTGAATGATTGATTAAGTTCCTCCGAAAAACTATGGTCCTTGGAGTATCTTCTTTAACCATCATAATTAATTACTGACTTTTGGGTATGTTTCTTTCATTCTGTCATGTAAGTTTTAGGTATTTGTTGTCTCCCTTTCTATGTCTCACGTATCTCTTTAAAGAGTTATGGTACCGAAGACCAGATATTCGTTCCATGCCTCTGAACCTAGTCTCAGATACTCTTCCAAGGCCAAGTGCCCCCAATGCTATCCAACATTTATGAAATATTTACTGTGCGACAGGTTTTGGACAAGCCCTTTTAGACTAAATTACCTTATCTAATCCTCATCACGGTCCTTTTAAGCAAGCACTATTATTACCATCTTACTCTAAAGATGAGAAAACTGTGGCACAGAGAGGTTAAGGAAGGTTTCCAAGGTGTTAAAACTTTTGAGTGATGAAGCAAGAAATGAAGCCCTCCAACCCGGCTCCGGGACGCAAACTCTTAGCCACCGTACCACATGATCTTAAAAGAGAAGTGGTCAAAATGAGCGGCCCCGCGAACATTTTTCCCTTCCTGGACCAGCTCCTCTCATCACTTGTCATTTCGATGGGAGAAGAATGGAGCATTTCACATATGCCCACACGCCTTCCAAACCTAGTGATGAATCTAATATCTGAGCTTCATCCATTTACTCTAGAACATTTGTAATGGTCCAGTAAATTTTTATTGTGTTGAAATTTTCTACCACTGGCTATTTAATAATATATCACATGAGAAAGCTAAACATGGAAGTGTTATCATTACATAAATACTACGTTAACTAGTTTGATAAGTTCCTCTGTAATGGTCAACTGAATAATAAGGGTGTCTCCCTCCTCTCTTCATCTTCAGTGATTGAGATCTTCGGTGTTTTCAGTGGAATGTCATGGCAGGTCTACTGTCCTCATAACTCCAGGAGGTCCAAGAGCATAGCAAGAAGTAAGAAATAAAGTGCAGAGTCTTTTAGTCATATAACTGTGCAAGAAATTATGAGCCTGGAACATTAGGTCCAGATAACATGGGCTGGCCTGTCCCCAGTCTTCTCCCTGTCTTTGAAGGATGAAGGCAATGAAGTGGCTTTGGGTTCCCCCGACCTGAGTCCCTTGCTCTGCTTGCAGAGCTAAGAAGGTCCCTGGAAGCCACATCCTCTTACATTATGAGAGGTCCTGGATCTTAAGTACCAGTTAAGGGCCACTAGTCTGCTGTCTGTGAGGTAGAATGAAGTGAAAAGAACCCAGCCAAGTCAGGTCAATACTTTTTCTCAAAACTCTAACCCAGGCTTGAGTTTGATGCTTCAGCATTTACACTTTCATCAGTGTTTCTGCAAACATAGATCACACATGCAGTCTTTTGTTTTCTCTGTGATTAAAATGAAATTACGTTGAATAATAACTACTCTTTTGTAAATATGAAGTCATGGCTAACCTAAAGGTAATTAGACTGAATTTCTCATCCCCAGCTGGGTTTTTCACCTCATGTTAGGACAGATATTACAAACTGGATCACTCAGTCTTCCAGAACCCATGTACGGCACCTCCCTGTGCATTCAACTACAAAGGTAAAGGATTCATTTCCCAAACCCTTTTGTAGTTAGGGCTTCCTACGTGACCAAGCTTCTCTCAAGCAAGTCCACCCAATACAAAACGAGAGGCAGAAAAAGTCATCGAGAAGCAGAGTTGCACATTTCCTCAGAAACACACAATACTGGAGACATTGGGTTTTTCTGTGGCCACTGTCTTGGGGGTCCTGGTGTTCGGTGTCCAGTTATGCAGTAGCAAATGCAACAGAGAGAGTTCTGTTCTCATTCTGCACACCCTTTGAAACTTCTTTACTTAGTTTTGCCTTAATTTTCTTGGTCTGATCAATCATATCAAACTTGACCTTTGTGAAGCAAAATACAAAGGGGAGAAGACATGGGGCCCAGGGTGTGTGCACAGTTTCAGAGGAGCCAGAATGTCCCTCACCGCTTCATAGATCTGCCATGTGATGTTGCCCCCAGACAGTGGAGGACCCACTAAATGTTCCCTTCACAGAACTTACCAACTGGGGCACAGAAGGCGGCATCCAAGAGAGAAGGAAGTTTCCAACACCTTCTGAGCAAGAAGAGCTGCTGCTGCTTCCAGGTCTGGCTCACCGTCTTTGGGTCCTGGAGTGCTCCTTTGCTGGGACCTTTTCTCTGAAGCCACCACCTCTCCAAAGAAGTGAGACACCCAGAGAAGAGTTGAATGCAAACTAGAGAAAATTGAATTTCCTTTATTTCAGCTCAAAGTCACCTAGAGTTACGGTTGTTGAAGGGCAGATTTGTGGAAGAAACGGAAATAGTGGTCACTTGCACATTATTTATTATTCATGTATTTTAAAACATTTAATGGGTAACTATTCTAGATCAAGGGTACCATCCCTCCTCCTTAGGAGCTTGCAGTGTAGTGAGAAAGACTTACAAGAAAGCAGGATGCCTCAAGAGCCGGAAGCAGAGGGCAATGGGTACCCAACCCAGTCTTGAGGAGTCAGAGAAAGTTTTTCCCGTGGAAGAGACATCCATGCTGACACTGGCTAAGCAGCTGACAGCAGGGAATAATGAAATACAGCTAGAAAATTAGCTTTCTGCAGAGAAAGCAACATGGGCAAAGGCCCTGATGCGAGAGGGTCAAGAGAACTGAACACCTGGGAGTTTCGATTCAAGCTGTTCAGAGTATGACGTGGGGGGTGTATCAAGGCCAAAGCCAAAGGGTTAAGTAGGGCCCAGATTACAGGATGTGTTTGGCAAACTTGGTTTGAACTTGATGTATTTCAAGTTGAAGGAAGGATTTTCAACAGAGTACTTTGGTAAGAGGAGAGCTAGTATAAGTGTGGTATAAGAGTCAATTGGAGAACCAGCAAAAGGATACTGGACACCTAAAGGCAGAGAAAGAAGGAAATATTCCAGGAGAGAAGATAAAAACTCTAAGAAACAGCTACTGGGGGCCCATTTTGATGACCACACAAGTTAGCACAGAACTGGTCTCAAACTCCAGGGAGAAGACATGGGGCCCAGGGTGTGTGCACAGTTTCAGAGGAGCCAGAATGTCCCTCACAGCTTCATAGATCTGCCATGTGATATTGCCCCCAGACAGTGGAGGACCCACTAAATGTTCCCTTCACAGAACTTACCCACTGGGGGACAGAAGGCGGCATCCAAGAGAGAAGGAAGTTTCCAACACTTTCTGAGCAAGGAGAGCTGCTGCTGCTTCCAGGTCTGGCTCACCGTCCCCCTCAGCCTCCCCAGACCTCTGCCAGCTAGAGCCTGTCTCAGTGATGAGTTGAGAGGGAAACGGTCCCATCCGAGCTGCAAGAGAGGAAAACCCAACACAGGGTGCTGAGAGGGAGAACTTATGGCTCATCCACTCTCCATTCTCTGTTGAGATAAATGTGCCCACTACAGTTCACACAAAGACCGAGTCAGCACACTGGAATGGAAGTGATGTAAAACTGAAAAGCTCTTTTTCATAGGTCTCAGTCCAGAGATCCAAAGCCAAGGAAAATATGTGATGACTTCCAAGACAAGTGCCTCACCTGGCAAGCTTTCCCTCTCTCCAGCTGGATGCTGGGGTTCCTTGTCTCAGTGCATTAATTGACATTTAAATCCAAACTTTATTGTTTCTTGTATGGGGAAACGCCTCCCACATTTAAAAGAAAAAAATTAGTAAAACTGCCTTGTGTACGGCAAACAGTAACAACTTTGGGTCAAGATGTTCTAAAATGAAGAGAGTATTTTGTTTCAACCCCCAACAGGTCCAAGCAGAAGGGCCGGACTCTGTTCCCTGGCCAGGATGTAAACCAAGAGCACCACACTCGCAGGGAAGCTGCCTTGGGTTTGGATTCCAGCTCTGTCACTTAACTGTGCACTCTTAGTATCTCACTCACTTTCATGGGTCACAGTGACAATAATCCTTCCTCCTGGACAACTTGCGAGGCTTAAATAAACAAAGGAGTACAGACTCAGCTCAGCGAGAGAACTCAACACACGTGGGTTGGCTGTTCAGTTGATGGTTATTTCTCTGCCATGGGAAAACCGACTGACAGGGGAAGACCCAAGAAGGACCTGAAGGATCACGCTTAGTCCACTGGGTGCTGTTGGCCCACCAAACTTCAGAGGTGTCTCCCTGATGATGCTCTAAGAAAAGCAAGTGGATGGAAAGTCCAACAGCAAATAACTAGTCAAGGAAAGGAAAGTGACTAGCCAAGGGAAATGACTAGTCAAATGAGAAGAAGCTATCAACCAAGACATACTATTTGTTCCTTACCATATGTCTTAGACAAAATAGTCTAGACCCCGTGGCTTAAACAATAGACATTTATTTCTCACAGTTCTGGAGACTGGGAAGTCTAAGATCAAGGTGCTGGCACATTTGGTTCTTGGTGAAGGCTCCCTTCCTGGCTTGCAGACAGCTGCCTCCTCTCTGTATCCTCCCTGGCGGTGAGCAAAAGCTCTGGTGCATTTTTCTTTCTTTACGAGGGCTCTAATCCCATCATGGGGGCTCCATCATCACTTGGGGAATTAGAGCCAATAGTTTATTGTTTTATTTTACGTGTGACTCTAACTGGAATAAGCCAGTAAGGCATGATCAAACCTTCAAAAAAACAGAGACCAAAATGTTTTTCTTGGTTTTTATTTGTTTATTGAGTCCTCCCTTCATACAACAAACATTTATTGTGTACCTACTGGATGTGCTAAGATGAGCAGAACACAAGTCCTATCCTCCAGGAATGATCAAACCATGAAATAAGACACATATGTAAATAATAATAATGCCACATTGCTTTAAAAGGGGTACTTACCAAGAACCCATGGCAATGTAGGATGGAGCAGGAGGAAATTCGTTCATTCATTTGTTCACCAATGACTTCAGAGGAAAACTAAATTCTGGGCTGTATCTGAAGGAAAAGTTGGCCAAGGAGAGAAGGTGAAGAAGGGCTCTTCTGGCATGAGAGCTTGATGCGTTTCGGAAACTGGTGCTTGTTCTGTGTAACTAACTGGAGTGGGGATCCCTGGGAAGACTGGTAGGAATGTGTTTCAATAGTTTACTGTTGCATAAGAAAATACTGCAAAGACTTAGAGGCTTAACACAATGACCATTCTACTGTATCTGGCCATCATGTGAATTGGGAATTAGGGCATGGCAAAGCTGGGAGATCCTCGTGCTCCAAAAGGCATTAATCGAGGTCACTCATTGACATTCATCTGGAGGATGGACCTTTATTTATGCATATTTTCTCTAAACCTGTGGCTGTCCTCCCCGACTGGTGAGGCTCAGTTGGTTGGGCATTATCCTGCAAATCGAAAGGTCATGGGTTCAATTCTCGGTCAGCACACATCCCTGGGTTGCAGGTTTGGTCCCCTGTCAGGGCACGTATGAGAGGCAACCAATGGATGTTTTACTCTCACATGGATGTTTCCCTCCCTCTATTTCTCCCTTCCTTCCCCTCTCTCTAAAAATAAATAAATAAAACCTTTTTAAAAAAATAAAAATTAAAAAATAAACCTGTAGCTGTCCATCTCTCAATTCACAGAGAAGTTCAAGGCCTGCTGCACACAAGTCAGTCAGAAGAGCTTATTAGAAAGCCCAGCTTCTGGTGGCTACTTCCGTGGATTCCAATTCAGTGGGCCGGAGAGGCTACAGGCTTGGGAACCACTGTGATAAATGACGGATTTCACTAGATAACGACAGTAGAAACACACCGAAGGTGCTAATGGAAATGGAGCCCAGCCCTGTTGGAATGCTTCTAAACATCCTCTCCTAACACAAAACGTTTGAAAAACGTGGCGCTTGGTGTTTGATGAGAAACAGGATGCTGTGGTACTGGTTTCTTTCGAGCCTTTACTTTCAATGTGATCTTTTATCAGAGGCACATATGTTTTCTATACCATCACATGTGGCTGCAGTTAGGCCAGGAAACAAATTCCCTACTAGTTGAAAGGTTTGGCCTCTCTTTCACGCCCACCAAGCATCAGTTTCGATCCCCTGTTAGGGAGACCCCAGGGAAATAATTAATCAGCCTGCCTGCTTGCAACACTTCCAGCACTTGGGTCATAAGAAGTGCACGCTTCCCAACAGATGGCACAGCGACAGCCCGGAGACCTCCCTCCTCCAGCTGCCACCACCTCTGCATCAGCAGTGCCGGGCTGCTGACTTCCAGGAGCCTGCGCTCAACCCAGCTCCGCGGCTTTAAGGAAAAACCCTCTCCCTCTTGGATCCCCAGCGCTTCTCTCTGGTCCCGCTAGATAATTAATGCTTTCCTTAAAGGCCCAGCCAAGCAAGACTGATGGGCAATGTCACTCAAACCTTCATAGCCTGGGATTAGGCACTGACTTGCCTCCCGATTGGCCAGGCCCCATTCGCTGCCCAGGTGTGACATAGACGAGTGGCGTCCAGAAATTCTCAAAGCATGCCCATCCAAACCCAGGCCCCCGTGGAAGTCAAGGGAGGCCTGGGTGTTACCTTATTTTTACAGACCCAGGGTATTAAAAACTGAAGAATGGCCTAAGTGAGGTGGTGCGTTGAATATTCCGTGAGGAGGATTTCTTCCATCCCTGCCAGGTGGAGTGCCAAGAAGGCCCATCAGAAGCCTAAACTTTTGTCCCGTAAATTCAAGGCCTGGGTCAAGTGCTTCTCCCACCTAGCCTCCCTCCATCTCCCGCCAAACTAGACCCCACCAACAACCTTCAAGAAAATCCTGTAACCAGGAATTCAGTGGTTCAGGAAGAAGAGAGAACACTTGGGGCCGATTAGGTGTTTGACTGGGGACTCAAAACTACCCTAAAAGGATCTGCCTCCCATCTTTTTCTTCTTCTTCTTCCTCTTCTTCTTCTTCTTTTTAAAAAGAACAGTCTAAGATATATTTTTCATTATAAGCTATGGGGAACTGACCTGTGGCCAGTCAGTCCCTTGTGTGCATGGCGTCCAGGGGACAGCGTGAGAGCCCGCCGGCTGCCTGGCTAGGCAGGGGCTCATTCCCTTTATGTTTGTGCCCCCACGACTCTCGGCTCACCATCTGCTCCCTGTCTGGTGGAAGCCCATGTGCCAAGTTGGTGAGGGCGGTTATTATTATTCTCCTTGGAGGGATGGACAACCTAAGCCTCAGAGTTCACGTAACTTACCAAGGCCACAGAGCTTGCAAAAAGCAGACACACAGTGCAATCTCAGGCCTGCCTTACCGCCAGCCCAAACATACCCTGAACTGACAGGTACGGCAATGGCCTCTAACTGGCCTTCTTGTCCGCAGTCCTGTCTCTCCAACTCCACCCCAAAGTATATTCACACTGGCACTAGAGCAACTTTTCTAAAAGCAAATCCAACTATGTCTCTCCTGTTTCAATACCTACAACTGCAGTTCTCACACCTTCTAAATAGAAGAATCAATCGCTCACCAAATAAAAAATACAGGCGCCCAGCAAGACGCCTCCCATTCTGATTCAGGATCTGCATTTTCCACTTGGACCAAACCTTCATTACTGGGCTCTACAACCTGCATTCTTGACAATCAGCCCTGATAGTTCTAAGACAGGTGGTCATCTGTAAACTGGTTGTACCAAAGGCCTCAGTTCTTTGCCCATTCCTACAGTCACATCTTTGCCATATCACTTTGGGGTTCCCTCCCACTAAAGAGACACAGTTTTGCTTTTCCACTCCTGAATCTCAAAGAGCCTGTCGCTAGCTTTGGTCAATAGGATATTAGCAAATGTGGTTTAAGCAGAGGCTGAAAAAGGCATGGAGTGATGGGGCTTCCTCCCCTCTGTGCTCTGGCGTCCCTATAAGAACTAGCCTGCCAGAGGACGAAAGACAGAGCAGAGCTGAGTCACCCCAGTCACCCCAGCTGAGGCCATGCTAGATTAGCTGACATCCAGCCAAGCCCCAGACATGGCAACGAGCCCCATCGATATCAGCAGGAGCCACCTAGCCAACCCAAACATGTGAGCGGTCACTGTTGTAAGCTGCTGAGGTTGTGTGGGGTTGTAATGCAGCACATTTTTTGGCAACAGTAACTGATTTTAAAGTATCATATCCAATCTCCTTAGCAGAGCGTGTAAGATCTTCAGATTCTAACCCTACACATCTCTTCATCTTCTTTGCCCAATGTTATTTACATGCAGCTGTGCTGCAGCCATGCCAAGCTCCTCGTTCACCAAATGGACAAAGCCATTTCACATTTACATGCCTTTGCACATGCTGTTCCTTCTGCTTTAATGCCCTTCTGGTTCATGGGTCTCTTCCTCTTTCAGATGGCTTCCTTGAACACTCAACTTGTGGCACCCCTATGACTAATGTGACTCTTAGTGTGGGGTTTATTTACATAAACACTTTTTATATAGCTTTACATATAAAATCAGAACTAGGTCATATGCATCAGTATGACACTGGTACTCAATAAATGATCATTGTTTAAGTGCATAAATGTGTAAATTTGGGAGAGAGCTGGAAAGGGTCACCAAGAACAAATATTGGCACATGGACTTGAATTGGAGAAGCATTAACTCAGAATCTCCTTTAGCTGTCAATGACTTCAACTAATCAAGAGAGATGATCAGTTCAATAGCTTAAATCCCTGAGCAGTGAGTCCATGATCTACCACTTCCACATATGGATCTTAGGCAAACTTTCAATGTCTCTAAACTTTGGTTTATTTATTGGATTATTGTAAAAGTTAAGTGAGATAATGAATATAAAGCCCTTTTCATAAGGTAGACCTTTTAATCATGTTAAATGTTGATGCTGATGTTTCTATTTTTCTATCAAGTCACATTTTTCAGAATAAAATTAGGCATTAAGAAACATGAAGAATAAAATGGGAACATCCAACAACTATTTAATCAATGTTCCAGAAGGAAAAAAAAAAGACAACATAAAATCTTAAAGAAAGTTTAATAAAAAGAAAATGTATTCATAATCTTTCTGTCCTAACCTCAATTGTTTTCATTTCTTAGAGTTTGGGATGTATTTACCATTTCGTGCCCTGAATTTTTCACATATTAAAAGTGTAATTCATGTTATTACATGCTTCTCTCAATTATCATATTACTGATTATATAACATTTTATTACATGGTTATATAATAATTTAATAAACTGTTCTATTGTTTAGACCAAGGACCATCAAACTATAGCTCATGAGTCAACTCTTACCCATTCCTGTTTTTAAAAGGCCCATAAGCTAAAAATGTGTTTTTTACATTTTTAATGATTGAAAAGGAAATCAAAAGAATATTTTATGACATGTAGAAATTATACCAAATTTGAATTCAAGTTTCCTTAAATAAAGTTTTATTGGAACCCAGCCACACCCATTTATTCACATTTTATCTATCATTTCTTGCATACTACAATGGCAAAGGTGAGTATCAGAGACAGATACTGTATGGCTCACAAAGCCTAAAGTATTTACCATCCAACCCTTTACAGGAAAAGTTTACCAACCTCTGGTTTAGACAGTTCCAATTTTTCACCATTAGAAAATAATACTCCCATGACACCTTCACGAATAACTTGTTCTCTTTTTTATTATTATCTTGGGATAAACTCCCAGAAGTGAGAATGAGCCAGCGGTATGAGCACTTTGATGGCTCTCTATATGTGATGCCAAATTGCTTTCCACAAGGATCATACCATTTTCCACTGGCCCCAGGGGTGTATGAGGATGCCAATTTCCACTCGCTCTCCTCTGATGATATCGTACTCCAACCTTGGAATGTTCTGAAGCTGCAACCGCTCCCATCTCTTGGACATGGCCACGTGCATGACTGTGCATTTCATCATCATCCAATCTATGAAGCAGACACGCCCCCTGAGCCACTTACTTTGTGAAATGATGTGCCCATATCTTAAAATTTTTAGGACTGAGGTATGTCCTGCTCATTTTCTGAGCCAACAGACACCTGTTTGGATCATCATCGTCTTTAGTAGGAGCCAATTCATGAGTAGGCTCATCATCTCAGCTTCTGGACGGAAATGAGATTCAAGAGACGAGAATAACTTAGGAAAAGTCAGATGTTCATCAACCTTCCAGCTTTTCTCTTTATGGTCTTCCCCCAACACTGTCCTCTTCAATATGGAGAAGCAAATGTCCAGCGTGATATATTTATTGTTCAAACTCACACGTCTAACTAATAACACATGTATGACTTGAATCTCTTTCAAGTGTTCCTGTCATTATCCTCTGTAGTTGATCAGTGTGGTGATACTGAATCCATTAAGCTCTCTAACAAGATTTGCCTTGGTCATGCACAATGATAAATTAACCTCATAGTGGCCAAATACGAAGGGTTAAAGCTCCAATTAGTCTTTGGGTCCACATAACGTACTTGAGCAGTCCCAAGAGTGCAGGAGAGAAACCGTTGCTCAAGATGATAAGGCAACAACATCTGTCTTTAAATTCTTGTAGTTAAATTCTTGTAGTCTGGGTGCTTTTCTAAGATGAGGAGGGTGAACCCAGAAGGGAGGGTTGGGAAAAGGCAACCCAGTCTCTTGAATATGTGACATCTGCCTCCATAACATGATGCTCATCATTTCTTTTTCTTTTTCTTTTCTATGAGGAAGACATTTTACAACCTTATGTTGCTACAAACCAGTATAAGCAATGGCTTAACTTTCCCAATTGTTGCAGCTAGGTTTGTCATGTCCTTTTGATGGTTCTGCCATGTGTCCAAAGTCACAGATGATTTTCTAGCAAGAAAGTGAGTACAATTTCCTCCTCACCGCCTCCCCCCACCCACAGTCCTGCTGCCACTAGGCTCATGTCCACCTTGACAAGATCTGGAAGGAAATCAAAGGAAAGAACCACCACCATTCTCCAGCCTGGCCCTTGCCAGCAAACATCCTTCCAGCTTCCAGACTGGCACCAGTAATCACAGGCACGTTTCTGCTCCAGTGACCCCTGACTTCTGCATGGATCTCCTCTGAAATGTGTCCAAGAAAGGGAGCCGGAACTGTAGGCTTAACTTCTGTCCCTACCGTACAGATTTCATTAGAAAACCGACTTGGAAAAGCCTCCCCTTTTTCTGATGAATCTGTACACAAAGGCAGCAATTGAACCTCACGCATGGAAATCAAAGTCTGGATTATTGAATATCAAAGCTCACCATGGGGCACCCCCAGCCCTCCAGCCTGCTCCTCACCTCATCCCCTCTCCTGCCTCTCTGTCTGAAAGCTTCCACCTGGACTCCCAAACTTCCCTCCTGGACTGGTTTCCCACTCGTAATTAAAATCAGAATGCATCTGGCTCACAAAGGACCCTCAGTAACACTTACTCAGCAACTGTTTCCTCAGCACCTATTATGTCCTAGGTATTCTGCCTGTCTCTGAGGATTTAAAGATCAATAAGGACCCGGTCTACAGAGTAAAAGACAGACAGAAGAAAAATGACAATTTTGTGTAGAATTACAATGTGACTTAATAAGGAATATATCAAATTCTAAATAGTATTAGCTCTTCCTAACTCATTAACTGTATGTGTGACCCAAGGGCTTGGGCTTTCAAATAAAATTAAAAAATAAAAAAGCATTCAGATCCTTGCTCTGCTATAATATGGAGAAAATTACTTCATTCCTACAGGCCTCCATTTCCTCGTCCCTAAAATGCACATCAAAATGAGACTAAATAAAAAAAATTTGTATGAAACTTAAATGAGGTACTATTTGTGAATGCCCTTTGTAAATCCTAAAGGATGGTATAATTGCCTATGCCAGCCAGAAAGTTCAAGGTCAAGGACTAAACCCTTACAGTTCCTGGCCCATAGTAAGCATTGAATAAATGAATGTGTGCTGAATAAATGAAGAGGCCAATGAATCAATTAATCATTTGTGTTTATTTAACCCTTCTGAGTCTCATCATACAATCGGGAGTCAAAACTAGAAGACCTCTCTGATCCCTTCCAATTCTAATATTATGATCCTTTTCCTCATTAGTCTAATCCCCAAAGAAAAGGGCTATTTTGTTGGGACCATTGTTAAAACATGTGTCTTAGTTGGTTGCTATGGTTAATTTTATGTATCAACACGGTGAGAGTCTGGGGATGAGATTAACAATTAAGTCTATGAACTTTGAAAAAGCAGATTGCCCCCCATAATGTGGATGGGTCTCATCCAACCAGTTAAAAGCCTAAATAGAACAGAAAGCCTGGCCTCTGGGAGCAAAAGGAAATTATCCAGCCTGCTGATCTTCAGACTAGAACTTCACATCAGCTCTCCTGGGTCTCCTCCAATCTACAGGTACACAATGCAGACCTTGGACTCACCAGCCTCCATAATCATGTGAGCCAATTCTTTACATTAAATCTCTTTTAATACATATACATAGCATACTGGTTCTTTTTCTCTGGAGAACCCTGACTAGTGCACTGGTCTTGGAGACACGGTGGTTATCGCTGAAATGTGCACTGTGTGTCCTTTCATCAGGAGAATGCACTGAGCTTACCGATTGGCCATCACACCAGGAATCTGCAGAAGAGTGTCTGGCAGCCCACTTTACATAGCAAGTGAAAAGACAGGACTCTGGGTGTAGCAGGGTTCCTACGTTGAGCCTTAGCTCTTCTCGTCTCATAGGTCCAGAAACACCTGAAAGATGAGGGTCAGGAGAGTGGCAGCCATGAGTCTATTTCATGAGGGACAGAGAAATCTCACGGGAAGGGATTCACCTCTGCAGCAAGACAGCCAGGCATACAACTCGGTCCAACATGAATGCCCCGCCCAGGGTCAGAAGAGATTCTGAGGCTACGTAGGAGCATTTTCTCAGTTGGGCCCTCACCTGGGCCCCTGGGAACTTGCACCTGAGCCTTTGGTAGAGGGGCTGTAAGAAGCCCAAGGGCCACCTCCACAACCAATCTCACTGAGATGCAACACAAGGCTGCCCTACCTTGAGATGGAGTGGGAGGAACGAGCCAAAGGTAGAGAAACAGAAGTCTCTTCACTCCACTGGGGACCATAGCGAGGCTTCCGCACCCCAGCTACGGCCATGAAGACCTAGTAGGCTGAGCAGCTTTGGCCAGCCCAGCAGTGGCCTCGGCAGGGGGGCGACTTGGTCTCTGAGAGCTAGGCTAGGGACACCATCCAGGAACTCAGGGCTCAAACCAGAGCAGAAGACCAGGACAAGGGCAGGTGGCAAAGAACGTGTGACAACAGGCCTGAACTCCTCGCCACATGGGAGCCACCACAAGCGTCCCAGAAAACGGGGACAAGCGGTACCTGGAGGCTCTGTTTGACCAAGGAAGTCAGAGCCAGGAAAAAGTCCTTGCTGTCACTGTGACTTGTTTCTGCCCTCAGAGTGGAGCAGCCCAGGGCGTGCATCTTGCAGCTGTTTATTCCTAGATGTATTAACAGTGCCTTCCTGGGAGCAAATTGGTTGTTGTGTGAACTCCATGGCCGGGAAGTAAAGAAGTAAAACAACAGACCACCCTCAGCCTCCCTGTGTTGCTTGGAATGCTTCACGTGTGGGGTTAAGGGCCAGGGATCCCTTGCAGTGGCAGAGGAGGGATTCAGGGGGCACTGGGGTAGGAAGGGCATGGCAGGACCAGGAAGGTAGCCGCATGAGGGAGGAAGCCTGGGCACAGGAATGGTGTCCCACAGCAAAGGACCTAGAGCCTTTTGACCTTGACCTTGAAATGCAAGGGCCTGAATGCACTTGGTTTTCCAAAACTACGTGAAGACATTCAACGTTATGTCTCTAATACCAATGCCACAAAGCACAGGGACCGAGTGGAAGCCAGGTGCTGCCCTGTGGGCTCCTGTCCAGGTTCTCCGCAGCTGACTCCTCTGGAGCACGTGCTCTGGACATGTCCCTCTGAAAATCCAGCCCTTCAGAAGAAGACAGGCTGCCCGGAGGAGTTAGCTGGGGAAGCTTTAATAGACTAAGAAGCCACGAAGCCAAGCTGCCCAGCCAACCACTACCTTAGCACTGATTCTTGCCTGAAGTCTGTTCGAACAACAGACTCCCTTTCATTCTCGACGCAGAAAGGAGAGCTTCTCTCAGGCTTTCCCCCATTAATTTCTCTGCCCTAGAGAAAAGAGGAAGTCTTTCTTTTCCCAAAAAAAACGAAAGTTTCTCCAGGCACTTCTGCAGTAAGGGAGGCCAGCCCAGGCAAGGCTCGTGGAGGGCTCTGATTATAAGCCAGGGACACACAAACGAGTCTGTTTTTGCTCACTGCAGAACGGTTTCCCTGAAATATTTTCTTTTCCTTCAACAACAAACCCCTTCCAAAGAAACAGACAATGCCACAGCGCCCAAGGGCCCCGTGGGACGCTGGCCCGATCCGCTCCCATCTCCCCAAAGCGTCTGCACAAAGCTCCACTCGGGAATGTCTGTTACAATGAACTGAAGGAAAAACAAAAAAAGAAAATGCCCCTTTCCTTCTTCACCTCAGGAGATAAAGACCTATGTCAGAAGTCAGCAATGTCCTTTTACTCGAGGAGGAAGGTAGTATTTTAGGTTTTACATGCCCACAAGCAAAATCCAGATATTATGGGGGTATGTTCCTAACAAAAAGAAAGCAAATTTCCATAATTTTTCCAACCACTTCAGCTGTTGAGGGCTACACAAGAACAGGCAGGGTGCCTCCTTTGTCCTGCGGGCCACAGCTTGTCAACCCCCAGCCTACTCCTCAGCTGCTCCACCCAAGCCCCATCCGCCCTTTTCATGTTTAAATGTCTAACTTACTGAGCTTGCTTTGATCAAGGCAGAGGAGGGTGAGAAGCAATGACTTGTCATCAATTGAATTCCCAAATCATTAAATGTTTTTGTTCAACCCATGTTCAAATTATAAGTGCAAACAGCCAACACACACAGAATTATATTCGGTTTCTGATCCACAGTGGCTGACACTGTATTTTAAAATGTGTATCAAATGATTGGCAAGCTACAGAGTTTTCACTTAAGGAAGGGCACTGATTTTTCTAAAGTTCCAGAGTCATGCTAACACATCAGGAAAAGGAACTTCCCAAAACCACGTCCCTAAGCTATTAGAATAAAGAATAATGACCAGGTCAGGTTATCTTGCTCTTTAGAAACAGATACACTTGAGTTCAGACCTGACTTAGCTCTTCATCACCTTGTGGACAAGTCGCTGCATCTCTCCAAATTTCACTGTCTTCTCTGGTAAAAAGAAGATAATGAAACCTATTTTATTGCAGGGTTAAAAATAATATGGGAAAGCATCAGACTCGTGGGCCTTTACCAAAAAGTAGCCATGGTTTCCCTTAGATTTTTAGCAGGGAGGGCACGGGTAGCACATGGCTTAGAACCTGGGGGGCTAGCCAGCTTCCTCCACGGCGAGCGTGCAAGGGGACTGAGCAGCTCCACTCTCCCCACCAAATATATTTCCCCACCAGTAGCCTAGGAAGCCAGAAACCCCCGTGTTTCTCAGTACTTCAGGTAGAAGCATTAAAAACAAACTCCTGCTAAGTAGCACTGATTCCACTGCTGTCTAAATTTTTTAAAAATTATTTACACAGTCTCATATAATTCTTACTGCAACCCTAGAAGGTAATCAAGGAAAATATTGTCGCTATTTTGTAGGCCAGAAAACAAACAAAAAATGGAGCTGAAATCAGAGAATCTGAGGTCAAATCCCAGATCTACTCTTTGAGTTGTGTAACCTTGAGTTTGTTATTTGACCTCTCTTAGCCTCATTTTTTTTTATTTCCTTTTTTAACTGGAAAGGTCTTTTTTTCATTGTTGTTCAGTTAAAATTGTCCTAATTTTTTCCCGCTGCTCTCCCATGCACCTCAGTTTTCTTACCTTTAAAATGAGTGTCTTGTATTATGAGAGATTTTAATTTGAAATGCCTGTTACAGCATCTACAACCTGGTAGGGGCTAATAAATAGTAGTTTGAACCACATGGCCAGATGACAAAAATCAGACTTAAATGGTGTGCATTGACATAAGCTTCTTCAGGACATTTGTGGCCAAATGAGTCAGACAAGTTGACCTAAAAGCCTCATAATCTTTGCAAAAATGGTTCTCAGGGGGTTGGTACATTCTTTGAGTTTCCAAATGCACAAAATTGCTGCCAAATCCCAGAGCCTACTGACCTGTCGGAATGTTTTGGTCAGATAATTAGACAGGCTTAGATTCTCAATATTTCCCCCTTTTCGATTCAACTCTGGAAGGCTGATGCTCCTATATACTCAGTGTGGTCTAACTCCATTAGTGACCTGCAACTCAGGAGGAATAGTAAAACAAATGCCTAATCTTCTCCCATTAACATGTTATAGAAATACATTTAAAAAATTGCTCACCTGTTCAGCAAAATCTTCCTGAGCACCTTCAATACACCAGACACGAGCTGATGCAATAGATACAAAAATGCATAAGACACAGACCATGCCCATGGTCTTGTGAGCTAGACAGGTTTGTAAAGGGGTACAGCGCAATGTGATAAAGGTCATAATAAGAGTAAGACGAAAGTACCATAGGAATAACTAACTTCTTCAGAGAGTCGAAGAAGATTTCACATAGAAGAAAGCATTGATCTGGATCATGAAGGATGAATAAAATTTTGTCAGATGAAGCAGAGCTAACTAACCACATTAACAAAGGCACAAAATGCTTAGGGACGTGAGACTGGGAAAATTGAGTCATGAATACCTTGACATGTGGGGCAGACCATTCTGGCTGCAAGTAACAGAAAACTCTAACTCACAATGGTTTAAATGATAAAAAAAAGTCTTGATTATCCGAAAGAAGCTCACACACGCTGAGCTGATGAGCTCAGCTGGTCAGCAGCCTCCTGTTCTCATCCGCTCTCACTCGGTTGGGTGGTGTGATGAAACAACTTTAAGACGTCAGCATTGAGCCAGGAGTCCAGGTTGAAGCCGCCATTGCAGATGCTCAAATCAACCTTTTTAATATATTGACTATCAGTTTTTAAAAGGAGAAAAAAATCAGTGGCTTACAATAACTAGCACATACTTATTGTCATGTGGCCCTGACTGGGCTCTGCCAGCCCCCTCCAGGCTGGACCCGGCTCAGCTACTTTCAGCCCTGTTCGGCGTTCGTGTCTGACTCTGCAGCCCAGAGTGCAGGAGTAACCACGCCGAGGGCCGTGTTCTCATGGTGGACAGCAGAAGCCAGACAGTTCCAGCCACTCCACCCAACCACACAAAAATCTCCTGCTCAAAAAGGCAAATGGTGTATCTATCCTCAGTCATGGGGGAAAGCATGTCACAAGGCCAATGCTAAAGTCAGTATGGCAAGAGCGGGGTGGTAACAAAGAACCATTAGAAAGTAGCAATAATAACAGTACAAGCTATACCATCAAAAACCTCGATTCCCTCTGAGGCTTCCAGTGGAACTGGGGTTCCTGTGTTCCTTGTTGACCTCCAGCATGGAATAGATGTTTTGTTTGGGGACTGATAGGGCTATTTTAGGTCATGTTAGGTCCCTGGATCACTGACAGTCACTGGGGACTGTCATATGCAGATTGGGGAAGAGTAGTTAGGACCTATCCTGGAGCTAAAGTCGGGGCCAGCCTCCCTGAGTCTGTGAGAAGGGGGTGATAGCTGAGCAAACCAGGATTTGGTTAGGAAGAAACACAAAGGGATGCACTCTAGGCCGGATGCTTTCAATGTGTCCTGGTTGGCATGTTAATGGTGAGGTTTTATCTATAGGACCCAAGGAGCTTACAGAGTAGCAAAGGGACATCATCTGATTTTAGGAGGTACCGCTTTCTCATTTTCCCCCCAATGCCCAACATTCCCCCCCCATGTAGATGTTGCTATTTCCTTGGGGCTCCATCTTCAGGCATCTGCTCACCCACCTTTCTCAGGCTCCAGCTAGCACATTATGCTCACAATGAGTGATGCTGATTTCCCTCTTAAGCTCCAGATGTCTGTCACTAGCCAGTGGCCATCCCCAGCTCCTCCCTGTCTTGGTTACTGACACTCTATTCACCTGGATGCGGAATCCTTAGAGATGCCCCAGACTGTCTTCCCTTGACACCCACAATCAATTAGTTACTAGGTATGGTCTTTCCTGCTTCTTAAATATCTCTCTGTGTCCTCTGCTTGCCCTGGAAGATCACCTCTCACCTGGTTACTGGAGTAACTTTCCCAGGGGTCTTATACTTCTTGTCCCAAGAACAAGTCACTTTCCGCTCTACCATTCAAGGGATATTTCTAAGATATGTCTCACCTTGATACTTCCCGGCCGAAATGGCTCCTCACTACATTCAAGTACAGTTCATATCCGTGAGCAGGGTTGTCCCCCATGATCCTGTCCTCCTCGTCTCTTTAACCCCATCTCCTGTCACTCCGCCAGAAAAGTGCCCACATTCCGGCCATACTGGTCACATCAGAGCCCAGAATTCTCGAACCTCTGAGCACTGTGCCTTAGTTCATCCACTTTCCTCACCCCCTTCCTACCGGGCTCACTTTTTCCTAAGCTACAGCTCAGGCTTCTCTGTGCTCTAACGCCCTTCTGATCCCCTCTACCACAGAAGTCATCAAAATGTACTGAACTGCATAATAGCTTGTTTCCTTCTGAAACCAATCCTGGAGGATGGGGACTTCAGGTGGGTCACCTCTGCATCCTCAGAACCTCACGCAGAACTAGCCCACATGTGCTGAATAACTGAATGAGACCCCCCCAGAGAGATTCACTTATTCTCTAAAGCCATTCATTCATCCATCTAATAAGTATCCATTGGGTGGTTATATGAATTAGGTGTTATTCTGGGTGTCAGGGACGCAGCATTATTCAATGCTGGTTGGGGTTTGATACTAACACGAAGAGGCAGAAACAGAAATGGAACCTGAAGTATAAAATGCACAGTCCATTCATTTGTTCCTTCCTTCCTTCATTCATTACTCATTCAGTGAGTAACTACTCCCTGCCAGCCACTTTTTTCAAACACTTCACACACACACACGTCAAATACTGGTTTAGGGTCTGGTCCTCCTCCCCACCTTATTGCTCCCCCCAAATGGTAAGCCATGTGAGTTGCTTAGTAAATACTTGTTAAATTATAGTATTTGGACAGATGGTTGGCTATGAAAGGCTAGGCATCAAGGCACAGTCTTCCCCTTCGATATGTTCTGATATATCTTAATTTGTAAGAAAAAGGGTAAAAACAAAAGTAATAGCTCAGTGTCCACCATTTAGAGGACAATAGCACTTCCTGCTAGGTCAGAGTTTTCTTCCACAAGCAGGGCACCTGTGGACTTGGCCAAAGCTTCACCCACCTAGTTCCCGAGTCCTGGAACCAGCCACACTCTCCAACTCTCGCTGTCAGAGGCAAGAAGGACAAGCCAAGCCAAAGAGGCTCCTTCACACAGAAGGTGGGGCCCTGTGATGCCTGGGATGGTGCATGCAGCCCCAACAGGGGAGCTGAAAGGCCTCCATGGTCCCTGGTGAAAGTCCTCCTCGTCTCTAGGGAACTCTTTCCAAGGAGAAAATTCCTGAAGTTCCATCTTCCTTCTGGAGACTTTGGCACAGAATTCCGCCTATCCCCAAGGGTGACATAATGTGCCCTATGATCACAAGGATCCCCATCCAGGGTTTCAAATCCCTTTATGTGGGAAAAGGGTGACTAAGCAATTCTCCCAGCCTAGGCACTCTTTCAAATTGATGGGAACTCTGCATCTAATTCCAAATTCCTCCCCAGGGCTCCTCTACTTCCCCCACAACTGTTCTGTCATTCTCAGATGAAGGAACGAAGCTAAGGCTACAAGAGTTCAAGCAGCTCTGAGAAGGAGCTCATGTATTTCTTAGAATCAAAGGCTCTTAGAAATGGAAAGAAACTTACTTTAAAAATTCACAATAGCCCTTTATTCAACAGATCAGAAAACTGAACTCCAGATGGATCAGTCTGCTGGAGCAGTGATAACGACTGACCACAGACAACGTGGCTCAAACAAAGTAATTCATTTCTCACAGTTCTAGGAGGCTGACCATCCAAGATCAAGGTGTCAGCAGAATTGGTTTCTTCTGAGGCTTCTCTCCTTGGCTTGCAGATGGTCACCTTCTCTCTGTGTCCTCACGTGGTCTTTCCCTTGTGCACACATCCCTGGTGTCTCTTTGCCCAAAAGTCTTCTTTTTACAAGGATACAGATCAGACTGAATTAAGACTTACTGTACTAGCCACATCTTAACTTAATCACTTTTTGGAGGTAGGTCCTATCTCCAAATATAGGGGTTATGCCTTCAACGTATGAATTAAAGGGGGGCACCATTTGACCAATAATCCCAGGGATATTGCTGGTTCTCAGGTCACCACACAGCTGGTTTCTTCTTAACATCTAGGTCTCAGAGAGGCCCTCTCTGGCCATCCAATTCAAAGTCATACTCCTAAGATGCTTTGTCCCCAAGGCTCTATTCCCTTTTCTTCATAACCCTTATCATTTTTCACCATGAGAACCTTAAAGCTTTAGGAGGAAATCCAAATTGCTTATCTTGGCTAACAAAGCCCTAAGAAGAGGGGGCACCTGCCACCCTCTCCAGTATGGTCTCCTTCACTCTCTCCCTAGCCCTCCACACCCCAAACAGCCTGGCCTTTCTTCTGTGCTCTCAGATGGCTTCTTACCATTCAGTTTCATCATCAATATGACCTCTTTAAAAGGCCTTCTGTGATCAACCAACCAAAAGCAACCCCCAAGTTATACGTGGTTAAACCAACACAGCTGAACTTTCTGCAGAGTACTTATTTCCCCCAATATTTTTCTTGTTACTAATTCATTTACTCATTAATGTCTGGCTCTCCCTCCCTGCCATCCTTCACTCCACACCCAGGATGTGACATGAAAACAGGGGTTTCTTCTGTCTCGTTCCTCACCATATCATCTACACAGTGAAGAGTGCCTGGTCCATTGTACTCAAATGGACCAAAAAGTTAATAGAATATGTGACTGAATGAATGAGTGAATGAATGATATACTAGACCAGGGTTTCTCAACCTCAGCACTATTGACAGTTTAGGCCAAATAACTCTTTGTTGGATGGGGGGCTATCTCATTCATTGTAAGATATGTCACAGCATCACTGGCCTGTACCCACTGGATGCTAGTGTCCCCCATCTCCCTCAGTCATAAGTCATGACAACCAAAGATATCTCCAAACATTGCCAAATGGCCCCTGGGGGCAAAATCACCCCAGTTGAGAACCATTCACTACACTGTCAGCTCCCAGATGGAAAGAACTGTATCCAAAAGCATCAGATACCTCATATCTACACATAGATGCTCGATAAATGTTTATTGAAAAAAGAGAGATTAGAGTTTCACAAGTTGCTAAAAATAAATCAAGAAATGTTCCAGAACCCATTCTCTCAATAAGATTTGGCCACTTACCATTATAAGATCTTAAGTAATTGAGTTAACTTCGCCAAGTCTCTGCGTCTTCATCTGTTAAACAGAAATATCAAAAATTCCTACACTGGCACCCTGCTTTCTAAACAATAAAGTATAATACAAATGTGTGATTAATTATTTATTGATTCCCAAGCTGTATATTTTTACTTCACCTCTTACTAACTCTTGCCTGAAATAACTTCAAAAGAGAACATTTCCTCCCACTTGCCAAAGCCTTGTTTTACTGTTTACCTGACCCCTTTTCTCTCCAGAAATTAGGAGTACTTCCTGGGTTTTGTAAAGCTCTGTCCTTTCCTCTCACTTTCTCCCATTTAAGTTCAGACACACACGAGGTCTCTGTTTCAAACAGCCCCTTAGGAAAAGTTCTGCCCCAGGCAACGTGGCCACTAAGTTGTTTGTGATGTTTGTACTTCAGAGTCTTCAGAAAAAGTAATTTCCACCATAAATATTATCTTTCCTTCAGGCTCCACTGATGTCTCGATCTTCCCTGAAAAAAACGTCCAGACAATTAATAACACTTCCACCCTCACCTAGTGATGCCACCTTGTTTTTATCTCTAGCATAACTCGAAGTCCACCTTGAGTCAGGGGAGGAGATGGATCTTCGATTCCAGCTGGACTGTGAGCTCCTTGGGGAGAGGAAGAGCTCTAAGGGTTTACGGGCAAAGAGATTATAACATGCTCCTCACCTCCCTCTGTCACCACGTCCCGGAAGGCAAAGGAAGTTAACTATCAGAAATATGATCTCCTAGGAATCATGAAAGTACATGAATCTGTTTTGTAGATTAGAAGGCAAGTCATACTCCTATAAATTCTGAAACATTACATTTACAGGATGAGTTGTTTATTAAAGCAAAAAAAAAAAAAAACCCACAGGCATACACAAAGGCAAGCTACTAGCGCCCTCTCATGGAGGAGTCAGCCACTGCCTCATCTGCATCCGCCGGTCCATTCCCTGGCCTCAGCCAAGCACGGGTGTCAGGTGAACACTGCGGGGGAGCAAGGGTGCCTCTATCCTTGACACTCTTTCCCACACACATAGACTGGTCGGCCCTGTTGCCTGCCTGTCACAGTCAACAGTGACATCTGCAACTCTCACGGTTTCAATCCCCTGTTCTCGTCTCTCTAAAGATCAAGACAGAAGCCTGAGCAGCAACGAAACGCAAGGTCTGGGATGAGTCTCCTTGCCTGTAGCAGATGGACCTGGGCTCACCGTATGGCCTCCAAAGCACAGAACCCTCAACTCCAGCTCCTGGGGTTTGCTCTGGCCACTCCCTAGGCCCGGGTTTTATCTGCGTTCCATCCTCCCCTGAACCCGAGCTGTCCGAATGAAGACCCATACTCAATACTGCTCATGCTGGTCTTTCCCGCTCAGGCCCTACTGCCCAGACTCCTAGAGTATTGCCAGCCTTCTGGAACCTCCTACTGTGGTGGTGTGGTAGGGGGCAACCTCACTTTCAGATTACACCTCCCTGTCCAAGCACACACTTGCACAAACACACGAGAACTAGCCACACCTGGTGCTCACTTCAGCAGCATGCACACTAAAATTGAAACAACACAGAGAAGACTCGCACAGCCCCTGCGCAAGGATGACACACAAATTTGTGAAATGTTCCACATTTTGTGCAGTGCCCCAGTGGGTGTCCTCACACCCTTTGATTATTAGCTCATTTAAAAAAATATGCATCGAAACATAATGGGTGACGCTCAATAGCAAAATCATGATATGGCCCTTTTCCATATTAAAAGAAAAGAAGTTGCCACTCCATTGGACGCAGAGGGGTGGATCCCCAGGCTGCCCCTTGGGGCAGCGGCTCCTGCCCGTTGGTTTTCTCAGCACCCACCTGCTATGTTTGGCTTTCTCTCCATCACTTGGGCTGTGCTATTAAAATCCCTACCTATCCCACACCTGAGCCCATATGAGTTACAGCACATCCATCCAAGTCAAAGACCCCAACATGCCATATATTTGTCCTATAGCCAGTTCATGATAACAAAAGGTGCACTTGACTCCAGCACAGAGAGAGTGTGCATTTTTGCCCAGAAAGTTGTCCGGGTCCAGCAAGGCAAACTTCATCACGTAGTGTGTGATGTTAAAATCTTGTCCGTAATCATGAAGAGGGCTGCTAGAGTAAGGACCACGAACTCAAACAGTTCCCGGCACCAGGAAGGTAAGTGATTGAGTGGCATGGGTCGAGGTCAGATGTAAGATAATCCAGGCTACAACCCGCTGGTGGCACATGCCCACCGAACAGTTGACTTTATGTGATAAGCCGGCTGGGCTACGGTAACCAGATATTTGATTAAATGTTATTCTGCATATTTTTATAAAGGTGGTTTTTGGGATGAGATTTACATTTAAATCGGAGGACTTGAAATAAAGCAAATAGCCCTCCATAATGTGGGGTGCCCTCGTCCAATCAGTTGAACAAAGACTGAGTTCTGCCTAGCAGAACTGAACTTTGGACTCCAACACCAGTTCTTCTGTGGGTCTCCAGCCTGCCAGCCCATCCTGTCGATTTTAGACTTGTCAAGCCCCCACAATTTTGTGAGCCAATTTTCTTAAAATAAGCAAAAACACACACACAATCTTACTGCTTCTGTTTCTTCGGACAATGCTGACTAATACACCTACCTCAAGGTACCAGTTATTATCCAAATCCCACTAATCCTGGGGACCAAACGAAAGTGTTAGAGCACCACCAATCTACAGGCCAGCAGCGAGGATGTCTAAGCTAGAACTGAGACAGATAGGACCAGTACTATTCTTAGGCAAAATTGTGGCATCTCTGCCCATCCAACGCAGAGATATCATGCCCTCCTGCTCCCACACCTCCTGCACACCTACACGTCCCATTGCTCTCACGTTCGACCACAGTCCTCCCACCCCCACCCTTTCCTCAGCACTGGTTCAGGAAAGAAAATAGATAGCATAATATTTGCACGAGCCAGGAATATAATCATCACAAAACTTCTGTGTTGTAGATGCAATTATTCTCCCCAGTTTATAGATAAGGAATGAGCTGAGAGAAGTTCAGTAACTTGCCCAAAGTCACACAGTACTCAGAGGTGTGGAAAGACCCTGGACTCTCTGAGTCCAGAGCTTAAGGCCTACCAACCTGGCTTAGCAAAGATCCTCTTGAAAAAAAAAAAAATCTCCATTTTTCAGAAACACAGACTGATTTGTTCATCTCCAAAAAGGATAGTATCGGCCTTCTGCCACCAGCCGGGGGTACTGACAGTGTTCACCGCATAACACGGGCGACACCCACGCGTCGAACACATTGAGTTTCTCCAGCAGAATGATAGACAACTGAACATCCTCCCCACAGCTGCAGCCAGACCGGAAAATCTAAAGCTGCGATCTGATCCTGACACACCCTGTTTAGACCCTTCCTGTGGCTTAGGGACCTTCTGCCTCTTGTCAGCATTTGACCTGGGAGTCAGAGCGAGGATGGATCTCGCGATGGGGTTGAAGGGGCCGCACCGGAGAGGAAAGTAGGTGATGCCAAGGCTGGGCACCTGACTGGGCCAGGTAACCCATGCGATCTGGGGAGATGTGAAAGAGGAGGATGTGCGACCATCTTCCTACATCGCCCTTCCTTTTAGCTAGGAGAATGGAGAGTGGCCTGGTTTCTCTGTGGCTTCCCCGATCTTCCTTACGTGATGGGACAACATCATGTTCTTTCCAGGAAGATAAAGCCACTGAGTTTTGCCCTGCATTTCCCAGGAGTTCGTGGGTATGGGGAGGGCCTCTGTCTGTACGGTGCCTCGCTGTAAGTGAAAAGGTTACCCCCACCCAAGCTATTTCTCACTCTGACTTCATATGGGACATCAAGAGGCCTCCGGGTCAGCTCTGGAGTGATTTTTGGCAAGAGGGGGACCAAAGGAAGCCAGGGTTTCTGCCAGATCCTGTTCTTGTGAAAAATGGGTTAGCCCATTCTGACCAGGCTTATAAAATCATCTGCAATAAACGTTTCCTGAAAATGTCAGGGGGATTTTTCCATCTTTACATGCTAAGGTTATAAGAGAGTCATTGAAGCACAGAATCCATCGTGCAAGCTGTGGAAACCGAATATCTAATCCAAAAAGAGAAAAGGAATGCCCTGAAGCTCTGTTCCCTTCATCTAAGTTCCTTTCTAGTTGTTGCAAAGGTCGAAGATTAATTTCATAAATCTGTTTGATATGTTGAGATGAGACTGCTACAAAATCTAATAGCTTGGAAAAGATTATTTGATGGAGGTATTCAGTCATAAATGCAGTCCTGGTGATATCATCACTTCCACCCCCAACAGGGTGCCTGGGGGCCCGAATATGGGTACCGGAAGGCCTCGAAGTTCTGTGGGACAGGAGGACCCTGACCCCCTTGAGGTTAAGTAATGTATTTAGGGGAATACAGCCGGTTGTGAGCAAAATGACCCTGTATCCTGATATCAGGGTCATTTTTCTTTTCAATACACCGAAAGTCCTCAAGCTGGGTTCTATTCACATGACAACCTCCCAAGTCATAGACAGAAACAAACGAAATTGCTTTAGAGGAAACAACTTCTAGCTCCACAATTAGCAAACACGTACTCTTTTATGTGCTTGGTCTGTATCAGAAAGCATCTTGAGAGAGCAAGCCAATTCTCCTTTCCCAGGCCCCTTCCCCATTTTTCACATTCTGGGAAAAAAAAGAAAAAAAAAAGGGACACTTTTCAGCCATACAATGCAAGAAATCCAAGGTACCAATCAAAAGAACAATTTAAATTTTTGGTATCTGCAGAGCTACTATTAAGGAAATAGAAACTTACCTCATATTTATCATTTAGAGAAGCATTTCCAATAACATTTTGCTGTCATGACTAATATTTATTAACATGTATAGCATATACACATGTTATTTTGATCAATTGTGAACTAATAATAATTATAATGATGACTTAATCCAAACAAAATTTGTTTTATAACTTGGAGCCTCGGAGTTGCAAGAAATAATTATTTTTCAATATGGAAAACATACTTTTATTGCCAAAAAGTTTTAATGGTCGATCAATAAAAGATTTCCAAACATGAAAATATGTTACAATAAGAGAAAATTCTGTTATGGAAGATGAATGAAAATGTGATTTTTAAGGCAGAAAGGGGTGATGCAGAATTTTTACCAGCGTCGGGGTCCTTGGAGTCCCCAGCTAGAAATCGAGAGGAAACCCCAGAGAAATTTCCACAGAGATTTTATTAAGTTCATACTTGAGCCCAAGAGAAGCAGTGCAGAGGAAAGGAAAATCCTGAACCGGCTCAGGGGTGGGCTGGGCTGGGCTGCTTTCATACGCTGGGGAGGGAGTGGGCTAATGTGGCGAGGCAGCCTTGTGAAGGGTTCCGGAGTGGAATTTGCCACGCAGCATTCCTCCTTCCAGCCGCCTTGCGTGGTAACTGTGTGCACGCCACGCCCGCGCCTGCACCGTGGGGGCAAGGTGGCCGACTTCTCATTACCGCCACCCTGGCAAGGTCGTGTAACAGTCAGACTTGGATCAAATGCGCCTGCGGGTCGGTAGTTTCAACATAAGCAGTTAGAAGGAAGATGAAATCAGCTGCCTGTACTCAAATACTTTTGAGTAGGCAGCGCAGGGGTGGTGACCTTCTTGGGTTAGCTTATCTGGCGTTCCTTCTGACCCCCGAGTCTTACCTTGGCTTCCTGGCCACCCACTATTTTTTTATTCCTGGACCCAAGTCCCTGTGCTATCTCAGGATTTTTTGCTCTCAAGTAAAAGCCTTTTCATGTTGTTTTTTTTTTTAATTAGATGACAGTGGATGTCAAAAGACTGTGGAATCTTTATGCCACTGGATTAATTTTTAAAACAGTAATGTATTATTTTATAAAATTTTTCAATAATATAATATATAAAAGTTTTACCCTTTGCAATTATTTCAATTTATGAAGAAAAAACATTGGTTAACTTAAGGACTATGTAATGGGGTACATAATTTTTCAAAATACCTGTGGGGCATAAAAGAGCAAAAATTTTTGAAGACCATTGCTTTTTACTTCTGTTTTCGAAGAACAGTAGACAAGGTGGTAAAGAAGAAAGGGCTGTGGCCTTGGAACCCTGTCCGGCGCTTGTGCCAGTAGGTCAGCCTGAGGAGTGCGCTTGTAAGCAGACCACTAGATGCCCCGCGGCCCCATCCCTTCTTCCTGGAAATAGAGGTAAACCACACTTCTAACACTCCGCATCTGGGTAATAAGTCTCTCCTGCCCATATAAATTTGTTTACCTGTTTAACACAGTTAAAAATACAGCAGGTTCTCAAGTAACATTACTTCTTAATGTCACTTACCTATGGTAAAATTGGTTTTGTTAAGCATTCCAAAACCCACCCATGATGTTCAGTGAGGACTTACTGGAGCTGTAACTTTGCCTTCTCAGAGCCTTCAACATGCTAATACTTAATTAAAATCTCTACTATTTCTCCAAGTGTATGTGCTGACAGGGCCCTTCCCCCTGAGAACATGTGCATCAGCAAACCTGTTGGCTTTCCCGGTAGCCTCTGGAGATACCAGGGCTGTCTTCTCTCCAGGGCCTTTGCTCGAGCTGCTCCCTTCTTGGTAAAGACCCATGTATTTTCTCAACTCCTCTCTCCGTCGGTCCAAAACTTGCCCATCCTTGGAGGTTTCGCTCCTCAGCTCTCGTGCAGCTTCCCCTGGAGTCCCCCTCCCAGCCCCAGTGGGAGCCCTGTCTCTCTGCTTCCCGCTGCTTCCCTGTTAGAGCCCTCCTCCCGTTCTACCTCGTTTACTCTGCCATCCACATCTTCTTATCTCCCATGCTAAGTGGTAAGGTTTCTAAAAGCAACAACCACGTATCATTTCTCTTTGTAGCTGCCCCCTCAAAATTGTATCAGTGTATATGCTCAATAAATTTTTTTTTTACAGTTAATGATTGACACTTCAAAGCATAAATCAACAAAGCTGAACTTCTAAGGGTCTAACACATATGGTCTGGCTTTTCCATTTATTGGATGACCCCTAAAAAGTTTGCAATATTCAACATATGCTGGTATGCCACATCAAGGCCAAGTTTCCTTGAGCAATCACTGGCAGGTAATGCCTTAGAATATACGTGAAAAAAATATATGTGTCATTGCCTCATTACTTTAGCATAATATATTTCTGGCTACGAAGTAATTTCATGAATCACAAACCTCGTTCTTATGGCACCGGTAGCCACCATACACAATGTCCTAATGAAGAACTGTCATTTGAAGCAGCAACAAAGGCAAGATCAAGTTCCGACCCATGCTGAGTTTTTGGAACAGTTGGGCTTCCTGCGAGCCAGATCGACGTTGCAGAGAATGTTTATTCTGGCCCTGACCACCGGGTCTTCCAGAGGAGGGGCTCACATTTTCTCCTGCCCTTCAATCAGCGTAATGGTTTACCAAACGTTCTAATTCAATAACCCAGTTAGCACTGACTGCGCAGTAACTATATGCCAAGGACAATCACCTGTGCCCTCAAGTTACTTTTCAAGAGGGGCGATTCCAACAAAAATAGTCGTAGAAACAGATATGCAAAAGGCCCGTGTGGTAGAGGCCGTCACTTGTCTGTGATAATCATTTTCCCCTTCCTCATTAGAAATAACACCCCGATTTTACTGAGGACAGAAAGGCACTCGGTAGAAATTCCAAATTGCCTGGCCTCCCCCTTTCAGCTAGATATGGCCGTGAGACTAATTTTGGACAAAGATGGTTAGCGGAAGAGTGAGGAGCTTCCAGGAGGATTGCTTAAAAGGAACTGACTCGGCCAGGAATTTTACCCCTTTTGACATTCCTCCCATTCTCTATCCTGATACCTGAGATGCTGCTGTAACAGCTGGCACTCCAACAGCCTCCTTGGACCATGAGGTGGTCTTGAGATGGACACCTTGGAGCAGAAAGAGAGAAACAGACCTAGGCTCCTGCATCATTCTATGTGGGCACCATCCCAGCCCTGTCATGCATACCTCCGGTCTTCTCTTACACGAGAAGATAAAGCCTTTAAAATCAACAATAGCTTGATGGTTTCTGATATAAAGAGCCAAGCCGAATTCTTGGCCCTTGAACTTGGCAGGTTCATGGTCCATTACACCTCAGCCAGCACATTAAAGCAAATCTCAGACCAGCACTGCCTACTCCCAGGAGCTGACACAATCTTCCCTCTGCACTCAGTCTACTTGAGCTTGTTCCCTATTCAAGCTGGCTCCCTATTCTTGGATTACTCGTCTCCCCTCAAAGCTTTGATAGCTGATTCAGGCCCCTTTGGGTAGCCACCTGGGTTCACCTGCTAGCTCCCAGATTTCAGCCTCCTTCGCCGTTCTTGTCTCTACATGCTGCCTTGGTTTTTGGTCCCCTGTTGACTAAGATGAGAAAAACTCTCCAGTACAACCTTCAGCACTACAAAAATCCCTACAGAAAAGCCAGACCTTTTGCCTAGACACCACCTTAAAGGGAGAAATTCTAGAGGCCTATGGAAGGAGAAGTAGATGCCGGAGCGACCAGTACCGTTGGACAAGTTGGGCACTGCCCCATTCTATGGGGCCCATTCTCTCATCATATCCTGTCACGTGTCTGTGCTTGTCTGTGCTGCTCAAGCAGCCCTGTTCTCGCTGCTTAGCACACACAAGCCAAAGTGGAGCTGGCAATGTCGTTGGGTGCGCTGACCCCTCGGGCAAGGTGCCATCTACCTGCTGCCATGATACCCTTCCTACTAACAACACACCCAAACGACCTGCGAGACTGCCACGGAAGATGCAGCTCAGCTTTCCCCTGCTCACGCTGCTGTAGATCGAGAGCGCTGCTTCATAGCTTGTCCCCGGAACTGGAAAGAGATGGGTCAGAACAGCTGTACGATGGCACTTTGAAGAAAGTCATTATTACCATTCTTCGTGATAATAGTGAATATCTAACTATCATAGCACATTCATCTGTTTTCTCATTTTGAACTCACCACCTGCTCTGGAGTAGAAGTTGTTACTAGTACAATTTCAAAGATGAGGAAAGGGAGATCCATGTTCACCTAAGATTGTTCATCTAGAAGAGGAAAAGTAGTGCTTACACCCAGGGCCTGTGGTCACAAAGCTGTATTCCATCTACCACGTGTTTCCTCATTAATGAGGGCTAATCGTTACTCTCATATCTATCTTATTAGGAAGGAAACTTAGAAAAATGGATCGCTCATGCATGTGTCCAAGGACAATGGCGGAATCTAGGATTTGAACCCAAAGCTCTTCAACTCCATTATTTATCCTCCAAACTAGGGCATTTTTAAGAAGGAAAGTAGATTCTACCAATATGACATCAGGACAACAGACTAAACCAGGATTTTTCCAGCCAAGCCAAGTCATGTAGTTGTTCTTCCCTTCTCGTTGCCTAAGAGTCCCGCTTTCACCCTCTACACACACAGTCATCCCCTTTGATCCCCGACACACACACACAAAGTCTTTTGTGACAACAGCCCCTGATGTCTTTCTGAGGAATCGCCTCTATACCCCAGTGGTGGATAGTCTTACTAAGACCACCAATGCAAGCATCAGGGAGTCAGCCTATGATCCAACCCAGGCCCGTGGAACTCAAAACTTTGAACTTGACCAGAAACAGCACAAAAACCTAAAACACTAGAAAGAGCCCATTCATTTCAGCAGTGTCTCCCAGTGGAGCATTGACGCATTCCTGCTTCCTAGACCCCCGGTGCCCTCAGCGTACCTATTCTTTTATGAACCTGTTTTCTAGTTCTTCCCATTAATTCTGTGAGCTACCTGATGCCATTGCAATGAACTCCTTTTCTGCTGTTCAAAATCCTAATTGATGGAATTGTCATAAGCTTTAGAGTACCTAATTCTGACTCTGAAGTCATTAGGATGATTCTAAGTTTATTTAAGCCAAGCTGAATCATGAGGTTCAACTGAGATTCAGTTATGCTCCTAAAAAAAAAGCCATAAGAAAAAAAGCACAAATGGAACATATTATGTTCCCTATCAGTAAGGACAGTCTAAATTGCACACAAAGGCTTATTTCTTGCTCAGCCTACATTTTCATTATGAGTTGGCTGAAGTTTCTGCTCCAGTCTCTCCTCACCTAGTGTATTAGCCAGAGAACAACAAGAAAAAGAAATCAATAGGACACATACATGGAGAAAAAGAGGCTCACTTTAAGGAATTGGCTCACATGATAGTAGTGAGTCAAATTCAAAAGCTGTAGGGCAGGCCAGTGAGCTGGAAATCCAGATAAGGTTTGGTGTTGCAGTCCTGGGACACAGTTCCACAGGGAAGCAAACTGGAAACTAAGTCAGGGTCTCTAGGTTGCAGCCTAGAGGAAAATCCCTTCCTCTTCGGGAAACCTAAGTCTGCTCTCTTACAGACTTCAACTGATTGGGTGAGGCCCACCCACCTCATGGCGGGCAATCTGCTTTACTCAAGTCTGTGCGCACATTTTTGTCCACATTTTTGAGGGAAAAATAAGGATGTGCATTATACATTGTATAATGATTACATACCATGGGTATAATAATCCTGTGTATAATGCACACAAAAACATAGGCGCTCAAAATCACGGTACATGTTAATAGCATCTAAAAAATATCTTCCCAGCAACATCTAAACTGTTTCATCAAACAACTGGGCCTATACGCTGGCCAAATTGGCACATAAAATTAACTATCACTACCAGGCTAAAACAATTAGTCACCATTTCAAACGTTGCCTGTCGTTGTGGCAGAAGGAAAGAGAACCGGACAAATTGCACTGGCTCTTACCATTTCCTCCCAGAACTGATGGATATCACTGTTACTCACACTTCATCACCCATAGCCAGTCCCCCGGACAAGTCTTATTTTAACAGGGTCAGGTAAGTACAGTCCTACCGGGGCACAGAACAGAATCAAAATACTTATGAACAACCTCATGATCTTATCTTCTTGATTTTTAAAAAGAGTTCCCTTGCCCTTGGTCCTTTCCATCCTGACTGTGCTGGGTGAAGCTTTTTGCTTTCGTAAGACACAGAGATTCCCTTGAAGGAAGGCTGAACCAGGGTCAGCCATTAACATAACCACGTCGCTACACTTCTTAACACAGGGCTCTCCGCCCCCAAGAGTCTGATCAGAAAAGGGTCCATGAGGTTTCGAATTGTCCACTGTGAGAGGTAGCAATACTTCCTACTCTGCATGCATATCATTCTGGGGTCTTCCAGCGCTTTGAGAATCCTAGGAGACAGGAAATGGGGCAGATGGAAGGGGCATCTGGGTTACAATTTCTGAAAGGTTTTTCAAACATCTCTGTCCAGCTCTAGGAATCGTGCCAGATTTTTCCTCCTGAGCTGCCTAGAGGAACTTTCACAGACAATTGTTATGAAATAAGGATCTATCTCTTGGTGGGCAGCCAGCTCAGAAGTAGCCACTTTCTCATCTCCTGCTTTCCAAAGGTAGATTGGCCGATTTATTTTATCCTGCTGAGGCAGCCAAGCTTAATTAGAATTATTGTTCTCAAGTAATCTATGCTTCTCTTTAAAAAGAAAAAGGGAAAGGTCTCCTTGTTACAAAAAGGTCTGCAAATGCTGCTGGCTAATTATTTTTCACCTGAACCCTTTGTTGGCAATAGGTGGCCTTGACAACCCTCCGAGAAGAGTAGAAGGAACTGATTCTGGTCCAGTGCGATAACAGGACAATGAAGTCTCCACTTCATGGAGGCAAAGTAAAGGCTGAATGAGGTCGTGTTGTGAAGGACTTAGCAGAGTGCTGGGCCGCCTGGCACCCCAACATGTTCCCCCCAGGGAGCAGATTCCTGAAAGGTTCTTGGTCTCTTAGCAAAAAGACACTTTTGCTGCTAGGGGTTCAAGGCACACCCTGGGAACAGGTAAGATGGGGTGCCCAGGAGAACCCCACCTGAGAAAACATGACTGCAGCTTTCTGCCGCCTGTCCATGGCAGAGCTTCGGCCACTCCCCCACTAGGGTCAGCTCCTGAATAAAGTCACTGAGCCATTGTTAGGATGCCTTTGCAAGACCTGAAAAGTCATCTCTTCCCTAGAGCACAGGCTGGGGCTAGAAGCTGCAAAATTTGCTGGTTGAATGGAAGCTCCTCCAAGCAGGTGCAACAAGTGTGAATTGTTCTCAGAGTGTGAAGGAGGCCATGGCTAATTCTCACTTCATACACCCAGAAGCCAAGCCAAGAGTCAAAAGGTTCACTTCTTCCTGCATCCCAGGGCAAAGCGAATGCAGGCATCCCCTCAGCCAGGAGCCTGGGCGTCAAGTCAGGGGAGAGGAGTGTTACCTCAGTAGTACTGAGGTAATAGCAATAATTACACTAAGAGTGATAACTAACATTTACAGAGCCCTCCCTCTGTGCCAGGCACTGTTATAAGCACTTTGCATAAATAAAATTAACTCATCTCAGAACTCAGAAGTCAATGATAAACATTACCTCAAATTTACAAAAACAAAGATGTCCAAAAAGGTTAAGCGGAGGTGGAGGTAGGAGGCAGAAAACTACAAAGAGTTGGCAAGAGCTGTGAAACAAAGCAAACAATGTCATGCATTAAAATACAAGCATTACCACCAGAACTGACTGCATGGGCCTCAGATTCCTCGCCACCCAGGGACCTGCCCACAGGTGTCTATCACATATCAGGAGAAGCTGTACTCAAATGAGCAACTGTAAAAGCCATCACCGAAGTTCAAGGAAAACGCTAGGGTTTTCAGCGAGAATGTGTTCAGCTGGAGAGTAGCAGAGAAGGTTTTAGGGAAGAGGTCACCTCTGAGATCCTGAAGGACTGGTGAGGTCATTCCAGCTCAAGGGTGCAGGGAGAGGGAAAGCAAAGAGGAGGGCAGAGGAGGAGTATGCTCACAGCAGAACCAGATGGGGATTCCAGAAGATTCCAGGACAGATACTCAAAGCCACAGTAGTCTCTGACGCCCCCCTCCACGTCACCTTGGTTTTTTAATCTGATTTATGTATTGGGCTTCTACATACAATGTCATCTGAAGAAACAGTTTACCGGTCGTTTAGTTTTTCAAACCATAGTGCTAAAGGATAGAGAAAGCACAGAGAAGGAAGTCGAGACACGGCAAGAACCGTAGGTGGGGAGAGGAGCGTGTCAAGCTTCCGTCGTGAACATCAAATCCGCAGCATGTTCGCCACCCCTCCCCATGCTACACCCCCAGCCGACATTACTAGGGGGACATGTAATTCCTTCCCACTCAGACAGAATTCTTTTATAAACAGCACCCAGACATCAGAAATGGTCCATCATAGAGCTAAGCAAGGGAATATGGGCCTTTTTTATAGATCATGGAGAACCACATATTTTTTAACTACTGTCCCTAAAGATTCATTCATTTCTGAATAATGATATTGTGATGAAGCTGTGAATCCGTGGCCAGGTCCCCCTTGTACACAGACCTTGTCTCAGAGAAATCTGCCTGGGTGACTTCCTGGGCTCCCTGATCTTCCCTCCCACAAGGGCCAGACCCCCAACAATAAGTTAACCTGTGGAATAAGAAATGAGAGAGGACTTTCAGAGTGTCTGAAACACCAGTCTGGGAGAGACTCTTGCCTCTAGCACACAGTGTGAAAAATTCTCGGTTTCTTCCATTAGTACCCAGAAATGTGGGGATCCAGAGTGGAGTGGAGAGAAAGTGTAAGCTTCATGGTCCAGAGATGGCAGGTGATGGGGTGCGGGGGCCCTGGTGGAAGGGGGGCAGGAAGCAAGGCAATGCAAGCAGTTCTTTTGGTGAAAAGAACAGGATCCGGAGAAATAACATGTCTCTCCTGCATACAGCTGTGTGACCTTGGGCAAGTCACTTCACCTCTCTGAGCCTCATGTTTCTCACTTATTCCTTGGAGGTAGTCATTTCATCTAGCCTCCCGCCTCACAGGATTTAGAGGGGACATTTGTTGGTTACTCCATTCCCCTTTCTTCTGTCAAGAGCCTTCAGGTTTTGCTTGGGAATCAGCCTTGGAAAAACTGCACGTCAAGAGTAACCTTGGTCAAGGAGTGCACCTGTGCTCCGGGCGGAGCCATGCAGTTACCTCACCCTGGCACGGGACCCTGAGCAGAGTGACACACAAACTGAAACCACTCAGAGACCAGGCGGGGCCAAGGCATAGCACCAGAGAGACTGTCCTTTCACTCCTGCTCCCTTGTCCCCAGAGCAGCTCTGGGTCCTGTCATTGAGTGATCCACCTGCATCTTTCCAAGAAGGCCTCTCAAGGTTCAGGTGAGGCAGAGTCGCCAGGAACCTGGCTGACGCAGGCAGCATCAAATGAAGGGAGGATGGTGTGGAAAAGTGCCTAGAGAACGTAAAGGATGCAGAAAATGCTAGGTGGTATTTTCCAGAACATTGCACTGCATCTACTGCCGTAATGGCCTCATTAAATGATGGTTGAACCAAGACTGCTGAGTGCGCCTTCTGTTCCTGGACACAAGCTTCAAGAGGCTCCTGCGGCCTTTTGCGTGCTTCTGGAAAAAGCTGCTCACCACTCCCCCTTTGCATCAGCTGTAGGTCATCGGGCACTGGGCCACCAGAACACTGTTACTACACAAAGGCCAGAGTCTTCTGTTTCTTTTCTCCCTCTGCTTTACTTCCATTATCGCAGGCGTTTCCTTGGCAGAACAATGTAAAGTAAAAAGCTGTGGGGGAAAAATACTTCCATCTTCAGTTTGGCAACAAAAATCTTTGGGATTATAAAACAAGTGATGACCAGATGCGTGCAGGGCTTCGCTACAACCCAGTGGTGCGAGGGGCCGAGTCCTTTGCCCTTCTGGACCTCGTTTTTCTCTCCCGTCAAATGCGAGTTTTAAATAAGAAAAATCTCTAAGCATTCCCTTTGAGCTTATAGCCTAGGAAAAGATTTGCCACCCCCCGCCCCGGCTTCAATGCCCAGCTGCCTTTTGCACCCCGGTTTGGGCCTGTGTCTCTACTTCCACAACTTCTTTAAAGCCCAGAATGCTAAGTGTGTCACATCGGGAAGAACATCTATATTAGTCTCCTTAAGGAAAAAACTAGATTGTAAAAGAAATAAAATCTCTATAACAAAAATTAAATCAAATGATTTAATTAGCGATCATAGAAAAGAATAACTTTGTATCAGATTTTATGGTAGAAAATACATAACTGAGAATATTCCCAAACGCCTGTAGCAAGCCTGCAAGCTGTTCAGAAACAGAAGAAGTGTTGTTCCGTAGCATAGCAGCAGAGTGTTAAAACAGCTATTAAAAAAAGGAAACTGCACAACATTTCACACATCTATCCATCCCTGTAAGGTTCGCTGTCAAAATCGATCATTCTCTCTGTCTCAACAAGTCAGGCTGCCCTAGCGAGAACCACGTCTTCAGTTCTTGTTTCTGCAGGAAGGAAGGCACTGAATTTTGAATGGCCTCACACTGAACCACCCACGTGGTTAAGGCTCCCTGATTTTAGAGAGGAGAAGAAGAAAGCTTGGAGAAGATGGAGTACCTTTCCTTCACAAGACCTGGATTTCAGGGCTTCCCATGTGAAAGCAGAACAGCCTCCTCCCCAGGCTGGCAGCCCTTCAAAATCCATCTTCTCTGCTCCTGTGACAAACGCCTATGTCAGCTCAGGCAGAAGCAGCAAGGGTCCCAGGCGCGGAGCAGTCCTGGCCCCGTGACGGTGGAGTCCACTCCAGAAGCCCTGATTGTAAACGCCGCCATCAGGCGCGGGGAAAGCTGAACCAGAACTGAGCGGGGGCACGTGTGCTAGTCGGCAGAGGGACAACCACTCCTCGGGGCTGTGGCAGGGAACCCAGGACCTTCTGAGGGCAGGACAGGTTTTTCCTTTGTGTTTGGGTCCCCCTAGTGGAGCAGCGACAGTGCACGGGCTCAGTCCCCAGGAGGAGGCATGTGGGGAAACGTAACTGCTGGGGCAAGCTGAGACCAGCCGCCGAGAACTTGCGGCTGCCTTTCCCACCATCCACGCAGGGTAGGGGCTGCCTCCTCTGCAGCCAAGAAGCCAATCCGCATGTAATCCTCTCCTACTGTCTAGGCAGCTAAGGAGGCACGGGAGGAATCTGGATTTCTCTCAAGGCGTTCCTGTGTGTGGTAGGGCGCCACCGGGCCAGTAAGCCTAGAATGATCAGCACACCCTACATGCCATAGCTAGTAAGGGTCAGACGTGGGCAGGAGGTCATGTTATCATGGAACGGCCAGGGGGAGAGCCTTGAAATCAGACTGCCCGGGCTCCTACACTGGCTGCTCTGCTCACTAGGTCAGTGACCTTGAACGAAAACGTGCTGACCACCTAAAGAACGAAGCACTGATCTAGGCACTAGGGATACAGCAACGTGGAGCCAAAAATGTTAACCTCCCCCAACTGCCCCAAAAAGAAAAAGTAAGACAACCGTGGCCTGTGGACCTTACAGTCTTCATCTGGAGAGGGGGAGGGGGAGGGCACGGAAATGTTCAAAGCATCTAACCCACAATATTGTCAGTTAAAAATACAAAAATAAAATAACCTTAGCACTCAGGCCCGACATGGGAGAAAAGCTCAATAGTTTTAATGATAGACTCTGGGATCTTTATTTTGCATCACGGCCTTTCCCAAGGTGTAAGTCAAAGGGGTAGCCCCCCTGATCCTAGGGGCGGGGGCTTCGGGGTAGCACTGGAACGTAGGACTAGGCTGGAGGCACTGTGAAGGATGCGGACTTGACTTTGCCTTCCTAACGGCCCTCTGTACTCAAAATTAGTACGTAGATATAGAGCCTGAATTTTTGTTCCATATCCAAACAGATTTCTCTTACTTTCATATCCCACTGCTGGGATTTTGAGAGAGCAAGAAAAGTACTCTGTTTTTCCAGATTTGAATTTCAAATTGGAAAACAGGGGCTCCAAGCAGGAGTTCCGAATATTCTCACCTTTCCTAAAAGGATGGGAGGATTGGTCTTCCCGTGGGGCCAACTGGACCTGCTGGTCAGACTCTGCTCCTCTGGGACCTCCTGAGACCACCGGAGGGCAGTTTAGGTTTTGCTTCTAGCAGTCTCCGAAGTAGATGACGGCAAAACATAGGCAGGCGAAGTGAACTAAGTGGGCTTACCCATCCGGACAAGGCAAAAGAACCAAGCAGCACACATACTCCCTGAGGACAGCTCACTCCCGAGAGGAAGAAGGTGACTGTGATCCGAATATGCCCAGTTTGCTCTCCCTGAAGCTCCCAGACAGGTAAGTCACTCTACCTCCCCCAGAGCAGAGAGAAGCCGGAAGTCAACCTGATGTCTTTAGCAGAAGGAAACTTCAGAAGTGGGAAGAAATGTCCTTCCCTCCCGTTCTTTGGCTTTTGCTCTCAACTCAATCAGCTTCACTGTTAAGTCCACAGTCAACCACAGTGTGACCGTGCTCCTCCCACGAGATCAATCACCAGAATCTGAGGTCGCACCTCCAGTAATAAAATCCATTCATGGGACCCTGATAGGGGACCTAGACATTGCTTCCAGAAGGCTGTGAAATGTGTCGGAACAGAACCAAGCTCCAGTCAACACCAGGATGATTCCAGAACCAAGGCTAAAAATTCACTCCCTGTTCCATTTCCCAAGTCACAGTATGTGCGGAGAACTGTCCTAAAAAGCATATCAAGGGCTCAGCAATGAGACTAAATGACAACACTGCAATGCTCCAGTAATGAACTGTATGAAGACACTCGTATGACGATGATTATAACCTGGAGACGTCCCACCGTCAACTCTCAGAATAAGATACACAGTCAAACAGTAAAACCTCCTGAAAGTTCAAATCTAAATGAATTGATATCCAAAAACAAATTATTTTGTCCTTAAGAGTCGAGTTTCTCATTATACTGCGCACAGGTCTTTCCAGTACATGACACAGTGCCTGTCACCACAAAGACATTCAATAACATTTTGTTTCATAAATTCATGAAATGAATACGTATTCACTGCTAAAGAACCAACCTAGCCAATGTCCATGGTAAAACGATCAACCAAATGGTAAGTGGTGTTTCCGTTTATCCTTCTCTCGTTAAAGGTAAATATTTTAGGAGCTGCCTCTTTGATTATGATCATTAGCACAGGAAGCCAGCCTGCTTAGCACCACTCCTGGCATGTATTAGACATGCAGTGTTATTTGGATTGGATTCTAATTTCACAAATCCTACATTAGGTAGGAAAATGAACGTGATCAAAGCCTCCAGCCCTTCAGGAAGCTAAAGTTGCTTGCTTTTCTTTTTTGGCAGCTTGCGGGTGGAGAGGTTGATTTTTACATCAAAACACAAAGAAAATGAAGTCAGAGGCTTTTGCCTCTGCCTGGCTCTCTCCTCTGGCCACTTCGGCCCCTCCTCCTCCCCACCTCCCTTGCCCTCTGTGCAGAGTGCACCCCACTGGCTCTGTCCCTCCACCCTGGCATCTGCCAGAGAAGGAGCAGATGCTTCTCTTGGCTAACCCCACTTGAACACAGCAGGCACCCTGGTCTTCACTCCACTTCTGGCAGCCTGTGCAGGCCCAGACATGACATCATGAAACCCCAGGGGCTAAAGGAAACCCTTCCCAAGTCGGTGAGATACAGTCAACCCTCCAGAGAGTCAGCCGTGACATTCTGATACTTTATGATCTTCTCCATCCAGGAATCCCCACTCACAGGCCACAGTGATAAATATTTACTGAATAAAAGAAAGCATGAAGATGCTGCCTTATAACATGGTGAGTGTGTGACAGATGCAATGATGCAGTGCTGTCTCTACTTCCCCAAAAGCCCAGGGCTGACCAGGTAGCTCCTCTCCGTGATCCCACAGTTATTTGCACTTATGTTGTGATCAGGTTCCTGGAAACAGACTGTGAGGAGGAAACTCACATGCAGGAAGCTTATTGATGGATGCTGTCAGGATCAATACCTGAAGGAATGAAGGAAGCAGGACTGGGCAGATCAAGAAGCTGAACAGTGATATGGTCACATAAGAGCTTCAGCCCAACCCTTCAGGGGGCTCTGGACCTGAGCTGGCCATTCAGAGCTGCCCACTTGAAGACATGGGGCAGGCTTTCGTACCTAGCATCGCCCAATCAGGGGCTACCTTTGGGGACGGGACATAGTCTTGAGTGAGGCTGCTTTCTTCCACCAGAGGCAATTCCTGGAGAGAGAGACTCCGCTGAGAGTCACCAGCAGCCAACATTCCCAGGGAAAAGAAAAGAGTGCATGGAAAATCTTGATGACATGTCACTGCATCCATGACAACCTGTAAATGCTAGTCGTCCCTTTAGCTCAGGTGGCTCTTCAAGTTTATGATTTTGCACTCAACCATTTCTCTGCCAATTATTTTTGCCAGAATTCTGTAGAGAGAGAATATTTATGGAAGACTTTCTGAAGGCTAATTAGCTTATCCGTTTCTCTTGCATCATGAATCTGAAGATTGGGGATTGAGGGGAGGAGATGAGTAAGTACATCAGAATTATCTAGGGGCCTTTTTTGCTTGTTTGTTTCATTCTTTTTTTAATTCAGTAAATATTTATCAAGTGTGCCAGGCCCCGGAGACGCATCAGTGGGGGTAACTCTCACTAGACTTTGAGTCGAGGACAGGAACCACCTCCTTCCTCTCTGTTTCTGTGGATCCCGCACCTGGTTCATAAGAATCGGGCAATAAGCAGTTGCTGAATGAATGACTAACGAAGGGATTGGAGAGAGGCTGGTAAAGAACACTTCTTCCCCCACCCAGGTGCAACAGCATTTGAGAAACAGACAAAATCGGACCAACGCGGGCCAAACTATCGCCTAACAACAGGTCCTGTTGGAGAACACGGGTTCTCTGGGAACGTTTAGGAAATGGGAAATTAGCAGGAGGAAACCCCAGCGTTGGGCAGACTTTCCCACCCAGCCCTGGAAGCAGGAGAAAACCACAGGAAGAGCAGAGAAGAGTGACCGTCACTGAGCTGCTCACAGCAGGAAAGCTGAGAACAGTTTACGACCCAAGATAAATCGCCCTCCTCTGCAAAGGGAAGACACAGGGGAAGGGCAGAGTGTTAGCCCGGTGGCCCCGCCTCCACAGGTAAGGATGCACCAGGACTGAGGACGCTTTCCCCCGAATAAGCACGGACTGGCCACGCCAAACACTGAGAGCATTCTCGCGCCTGATTTCAGGCATCACCCGGGCCAGTTTCATCTCTGACCCTCCCGTGTGCCTGAACCAATAAACCCCCTTGCAGGGAAGCAAATACTACTTCCCCTGCTACCTTGAGGTCTTACCTAATAGAGGGATAGGAACTTTTAAAAATTAAACATAATGATAGAGATTCACAGTGTCATTAATCTGGGCTTAAATCCACTGGTAGTGAATTTAGAGTCAGTGATGGACCCAACATGTGTGGTGACGGTGGAAATACCTCTCCTCTAACTCCCTGTACTGGGTCCTGGGAACCATTTCCTTGTGACCCATGGGAATCTCTGGCATGAGGCCAGCAGCCCAGGGGAGGCGCCTTTGTGGTACCAACAGTATAATACTCTGGACGGGATTACAAGATTGGAAACCGGCAGCATCCAAAAATGGATTAAGCACAATGAATTTGGTCTCTGTATCAGGAGGAACAAAATCAGATTTCTCCCCCACACTGTACTGGCAACAGAAGGTGCATAATGAGCCCCAGAAGAATGAGACAATGAAGTCTGCACAGGGACCGGGACAAAGTGGGGAAGCACCATGGCTCCCGAGCACGGTTCCAAGCCAGGGGAGAATCCCAATTTATGGGTTCTTGACAATGGCTTCTCTGCTCACAGTCAAGGTTGGCAGAAATTAAACTTGGCTTGTTTTAATGCTCGGGGAAAGCAGGTAGTTTCACAGAATGTTCCCTTGAATGGCACGAGAGAGCTTTCATTTCCCAGGTGTTTGGGAGCATTCACATTCCTGAACTTTGAATGACAGCTGGGAGAGAAACATCGAGGATCGAAACAACTCCCTCAACTCAACTTAAATCGAAGCCAGGACGACGAGACCTGCTATGCCAATAGCTCCCACCAGAACACAGTTTTCTAGGGAATTATAGACAGAGGAAAGGCTATACCCTGGTCCCTGTGGGCAGTGGGCAGTGGGCAGAGATCATTCATATGAGATGCACTTAATAAAATTCAAATTAATATGAGTCACATATTCCTGACCTTGCAGCAATACGGCTGTCTGCCCTAGGCAATGCTCGTCCCCTTCTGGAACCTGATCCTAACCTTAACTCTGTCTTGAGTTCACTCTCAAACCTTTAGGCAAATTGCTCAGCCTCTCTGGGTTTCCTATTTCTGTCACTTACAGAATCATCTGACAATGATAGCTCAAGACTCTCTCTTCTAACATATTATGCCTACAATACGGGAGTGTACATCGCTGAACATAACTACTTGTTAAATGAAGTAATGAATAGGTGAGAGAAGCATGACTGAATGAATGAATACATTAATAAATGGAAGCTCAGTCTCAATCACATTTCTGCAAGAGAATTAAACCTTACTGCTCTAAGGCATCCATTGTACGTAATGAATTATCTCCTCTCTATTCATCTATATGGTACTAGTTATGTACCAACTCTGGGAGAATTGAGAAATGGTCCCTCAGATCTTTGTCTATGTTCTGTCATCCACTTGAGAAAGGCTATCTGATATTAAACAGCCAACAAATTTGCCAATAAGCTAGAATTTGTCGAAATGCCTGGGTATATGCTAAGACTCCCCATCACCAGGCCCTCCATGTGTTATGAGATCTGAAGACTGGTCCGCCCACCGGCATGGTATATAGAGAAGAATGTGGGCTCAGACACAGGAAGTACAGGGTTCTCCCACCCACAAGCTGTGTGACTCCCAGCAAATTATTTTGTCTCTTGGAGCTTTGATACTCCCATTGTCTTTGTTTGGAACCCTCCAAAGATGCCAAGACAAGGGTTCTGGTGCAAAAAATTTATTGGGGAGCTGACCCGAGGAAGCATGGTATAGCATGGGTTTCTCAGTTTTGGCACTATTGACATTTTGGGCCAGACTGTTCTTTGTTGTGGTGGGAGACAGGGGAGTCTTGAGCACAAACTGTTTAGCAGCATCCCTAGTCTCTACCCACTGGATGCCAGTTAGCAACCCCCACCCACCCTCAAGTTATGATAACCAAGGATGCCTCCAGACACTGCCAGTGAACGAGGAGGAAAGTGCATTTGACAGGGTCTGCTGAGTCAGCCGGACCCCTCTGGCTCCCAGTTTGGGGCTCCTTTCCCCCCTCTCTTCTCCAGGGGGACAACCCTTCTATCACTGTGCTGGTTGCGAAGCTAATTAGCATTTTGCAGACTCCGGCAAACTGAGCCTGGACTCTCGCTTGTCCCCTCAGCAAAATATCTGGTGGAAGTAGAACAGGCTTGAATGCAAAGGACAGTTACATAATTCGCCCAAGTCTCAGCACAGAAATGCCACATGACTGTGGTAATTCACTTCTTCCCTTTCACCCCTTTCCCTGGCAATCTCAGGAAAGTAATCCCACAGCCTAGCAACTAAGCCCACATGCAACCTTTTGGCAACTGAGGATGCTTTCTTCACATGCTGGGAGATGGCGGCATGGCTCAGAAACAAAATTCCTTCTGCGTCTCATTACCATATTAAGGAGTCTAAGATTGTGAGATGGATGGATGGAAGGGTGGATAGATGGACAGATAGATAGCAATAGATGCCACCATATGTACACAGTATTACATCATGATATACAAATTATACATATGTAAATTATATATATAATTTAAATTGTGCCCCAAATGGTCTCGATTTTATGTTCAATACATTATCTAAACTAATTCATGAGCCCCGTTTCATAGGAAAGGAAGAACTCATCAATCGAAGGCTTCTTTGTCTCTTCCAGTACGAAACGGTAACTTTCCCTGCAGAGTCGCTGGCGGGGGAAGGCTCAGCCTTTGAGGCTTTCTCCGCTGACCAGTGCTGAGGACAGCTGTCATCTCCTGGTGCCTGGGGAGGAGCCCGGCAAGTCCTCCCTCCGAGGCGGCTGGGCTGGGCTGGGCTGGACCCCGGGAGCCCAGCCTGGACGTCTCCTTGGCACAGGGCATCCCTTCCCCTCCTCTGAGACACTGAGCGGCCACCACCTCCTGAAGTCCGTGCTCATGGGCATGGGCCTCCTGGTGAGAAGTCTTCTTCAGGTCATTGGTCCTGAACCCAAGCCTCTGCTGGTTCAGCGGTAATTTCAGGTTCTTCCTCTCCCCTACTGCGTTATATTCCTGGGGCTGCCCTCGCAAATCACCACAAACTGGCTGGCCCCAAACAACAGAAATGTGTTCTCTCAGGGTTCTGGAGGCCAGAAGTCCAAAATCAAGGTATCAACAGGACCATGCTCATCCCAAAGCTCTGGGCTGGAGGAAAGAACCCCCTCTTGCCTCTGCCAGCCTAAGGTAGCTCTGGCCTTCCTGGGCCTGTGACATCGTCCCTCCAGTCTCTGCCTCATCCTCACATGATCTTCCTCTCTCCATCTCTTGTGTCTCAAATCTCCTTCTGTTCTCTTTATAGGGACACCAATTGTTGGATATAGGGCCCACCCTAAATCCAGCATGATCTACTCTAGAGCCTTAACTTGATTGCATCTGCAAAGACCCCATTTCCAAATAAGGTCCCATCCACAGGTGCAGGGATAGGACTTGGACACATCTTTTGGGGGCCACGATTCAACCCATTATACCTTCTGAGGGCTACCTGGCAGCCAGTAAGTCTGTGCCTCCCCTTGCTGCACTCACAGGCCACAGAGAACCAGGACAGCCACCTTCTCTATTCTGTTAAGGGACCTCTCTCAGCTGTTCCCACTCACCTCCAAGTGCCATGATGAGGCTGGACCAGGCAGCTTCCTCTCTGGCTCTGGGAAACCGGCCACCATCCTGCTAAGAAGCTCAGATTCCTAGGCTTGTGGTCTCACAGGGCACATCCCAGATGCCTGGACAAGGCTTGCTTCTGCTGTGAGATTCTTGAAAACCCGTCTGGAGTTTCTAGCAATACCCCCAACTGCCCATGTCTCTGTTCTTCCCTACATTTAGGCTCATCTCACCCCCTGGGAGGGTCGTCGAAAGTGAAACGAGCTCAAATTCAGAAAACCTGAGTCTGAACTACGCAACTTCAGGCAAACCATTGTTCCCCTTCTGAACTCCTCTGTGTCTTACTCCGACCATGAGAGAGACACCCAGACCTTCCATCTACCCACTCAAGTGAGCATGCCCCTTCCCGCCAGAGGAAAAACTCGCTGGATGTAGTCTTCACCTTGCCACAGCTCTCAGCTGCCCAGATACCTCCGCCTGAGGGAGAGACTGATCATGTACAAGCCCCACCCACAACTGAGCTCCCTCATCCTGCCTCCTGCCTCCTGCCCCCTGCCTGCTCCCTGTCCTGGCCCTACGCGCAGTTGCCCATTGGCCCAAGCTAAATACTGGCCAATATTCTTGCCTCGTTATCCACCCTCTTCTAAGAGCCATCCAGGATCAGGTTCATTATGCTTCACGTCTGTCATCTCAGGCACTTTTGGAAGTCTCGTCAGCCCACAGCACTTCTTTTCATACTGTCTGTACACCTTCTAATCAAAACCCTCTCCCAACCCGCGACTCCTCCGGACACCTTCCCGCGGAGCCCTCTGGAGCTCAGACTTCCCACCAGCAAACTCCCCCTCAACCTCCACCTCTTCTCCAAACATTCCTGCCACCTTCTTTTACTCACTAAAACTTAGCCAGTCCCTGGGGACATCGATTCTTCCACAGCCCTCTCAAGCAGAGAGGAATGTTTTCCTCCCATAATCCTTAAACCTTACGGGGCGGGGCTGGTATCCATTTCAGTTCCCATAGCTTCTTCCAAGCAATATCTCCCTCTTGCTCCACTAAAAGAAATAATAAAATAAAACATAAATAAGTGAAATATCTCATCATCTTGGAAGTTTAATTGCCCAGCGTTACCATCACTTACTCTCCCGTGGCTCTTTTCTCAGGACCCCCTAGCCCTTCTCCATAATTTACTGATGACTTGAGAGCCTGCTGGGCTGTCCCTGTCTGCACAGTGCCCCTTATCATTCCTGGTGAGTGTAAAATCTCATAAATAACACATTCGATGCACTGGTCTTTCACTTCCTTGACTCCTGAACTCCAGGCATCTTCTCTCCCCCTGCACCTCAGCTACCCATTCACATGAAAGAAGTTAGTAGGTCTCCACACCAAGTCACGTCAGGCCACACAAGCTAAGAGCTGCTGCATGTCTATTCTGCCATTTACTCAACTGCCAGATGTGGAAAACTCTTACTATGTGCCAGGCACTGATACAACAATGACTTTATCTAGCCTTGATGACCCTGATGGGAGCAGCAGACAGATGTTTACCATGTGGAGAGATGAAGCATTTGTTTGCATTTGTCCTTGTAACTAAAGGTCGATGACAGTGGGGCTACAGAAGTGAGACCCATAGAACAAGTTGGGAAGGCATTCCAGAGGATGTACCACGGAGCAGGGTTTTGAGGTATAAGCAGGAGTTCACCAGCAGTATGTGAAGAAAAAGGTTTTATTTAGAGTGACCCATACCAAGACACAAGAGTGGAATGGAGTATGATGAAAGGCTTGTTTAACTAGAGTGGAAACTGTGAGCATTGAGAGATGAGGCTGGGGAGATGGGGGACATCAAAGGCCTTGAATAGCATGTCAAGGAATAGCCTGAAAACATGAGAACCGTGAAGGATTTCGAGCAAGGTGTTCTAAATGCTGCACTAGGTCCTTTCACATCCTTTATTTTGAGATCAAGGCCTTCTGACAATGGTCACCAGTAATTTCCTACCTCCCTATACACACATGACATTCAACCCATCAAGAGTACTCTCTGGGCTCCCCTTGAATCTTGCCTGGTCTCATGATTTGCCTTGTCCTACGGCAGAAATGATGTGCCCATTCTGGGGTTACACTTAAAGATGCCAGGCAGCTTCCCCTCTGGCCCTGAGAAACCAGCCACCATGCCATAAAGAAGCTCAGATTCTCGAACGATGAGATATCACACGTGGAGGAACAGCATCTGATGAAAGCAGCTGAGTGAGTGACTCCCAGCACGTACCACGTGGAGCAGAAGAACTGCCCAGCTGAGCCCTGCCGGGATTCTTGACCCACCAGGTCACAGAAAATAATAAATCAGTGTTGCTTTATGCCACTGAGTTTCTGGATGATTGGCTATATTACAGTAGACAACCAAAACACATTTCACCTCATTTTCCAAATAACCCCACAAGTAAATATTAATCTCTCTCTCACTGTTTTTTTTACATATGAAGGAAATGGTGCTCAGCAAAGCTTTAATGTGCTCAAAGACACAGAGCTATAAGAGAGTCTAAGAGACAGCCAAGATTAAGCCCAGCATTTAATCTTTCTACTAGACATGGAGAAAAAGCCTGGTATTGAGCTAAAAGGTTGGGTGAAGATAGCCTCTATTCTGATTGGTCTGTGTCTGTTTCAAATAGTCAAAACCTATCCTTTACTAGTTATTAAATATTGGGAACACTGTCCTTGACTGGGAACACACAATTATATGAGACAAGGGCTGCAAGTATCTTTGGAAAATCTTGGGAGTATCTCAGGTTTATAGAAAACACCCTCAGCCTTGCTTTCCTGGCCTTACCAACCTGCTTGCTTTGGGTGTGTTGGTACCTGGGGCTGAGGCACAGAGCATCTGGTCCTCCCACATCTCCATGGCAAATCTCAGCCAGAAGCAGAAACATTTGCCAGCAGGCACGTCCCATAGGCCAAACAAAAACACACGCAGTAATAGGTACACATTTCCTTTCCTTTTCTACTCCCCACCTCTTTCTCACTTTATCTCATGGTTTTTGCTGTCAGGTTTATTACTTTGCAATGCCCCTTAGAGAATTATTCAGGAGGAAAATTGCCTCATTTAATTCAATGTACAGCTCTTGGAAGCAGGTTTTCTTTCCCATACTTGATGCTGGACGGTAAACAAGATGCTTCTATTACTCCCAATCCTACTTCCCACCTTCCCTGATGTCCCCATGGTTAAGGGGCTAACAAATTCCTAACATGCCCCCAGCATTTATGGGGGCTTAGGCTAGAGCCTGGATGAAGATTCCATAGAGATTTTTACATATATCCTATTCCACTCCTGCACAGAAGAAAAGGCAGTGAACCAAGTATACTCAGGTGGTTATACTCAAGTTTTCACAGGGTTGCTCCACCAGGCTGAGTGACTCCAAGAACAAGGTACAAATCCTTTGGTTCCATAACTCTCCCGATGACTCCATTCTGCACACGACAGCTTTCCATGCAGTGCAGCCAAGCAAGGAGGCTTGACTTTGAGTCAGAAGGATAGGTGAGCTCTTCTCAACCCATCCTGATAAGACTTTAACCCCCAGTTCACCAATGGCTTGTTGAAGTCACCAGTAAGTACCTCCATCTGGCCAAATCCAATGACACAGTTTAGTTTCCATCTCATTCAGCATCTCCGCAGCAGCTGACACTGTTGATCCTTCTTGTCATGAAACAGCTTTCACTTTGCCTTCTTGGTCACTCCGTGTGCTTTTTCCCCAGCTCAATCCCATCTTTCTTGTTTTTTCTTTGTTACTTCATTTAGTCACGTGGTTTCATAGGCAGCCTAGGTGCTTATGACTTCCAAGTTTTATCTTCAAACCCAACATTTCCATTATTCAAAATCTCAAACCCAACATGTTCAAAATGGAACTCTGAACTTTTGTCCTTAAACTGTCCCCACTTTTAGGCTTCCCCAACTCAAAAGACATCACCATTCACTATGGTATTCAGGTCAAAGCCTTGAATGGTTCCTAACTCTTCTTTCTCTCAGACTTCACTTTTACTCAATAGACTGAGTAAAGCAGATTGTCCTCCCCAATGTGGGTGGGCCTCATCCAACTGATTGACAGCCTGAGTAGAATAAAAAAATGAAGGAAAGGAGAATTTGCCCTTCTCTGCCTGGCTGATTGAACTGGGACATTGGTCTTCTACTCTCCAACTGGGAGTTGCACCATCGGCTCTTCCCAAGTCTCAGGCCTTTAGACTCAAACTGAATTGTACCACAGGCTTCCCTGAGCCTCCAGTTTACAGATAGTTTTATATATATATATCCTATTGCTCTGTTTCTCTGAAGAACCTTGATGACTACATTGGCTTTTTTGCCGTTCCTTGAATATCCCCCAAATCAACCCACTCCAAAAGAAGACACAGATGTGCTGACAGCAGAATTCCCCTGAAGAATCAGACCAACCAAACCACCCTACAGCTTACAAATCACCTTTCGTAAGGGAACAAGTTCCACCCATACACACAGAGCTCCCAGGTAGCTCTCAAGTGTCTCATTTTAAAATGTAAGCGTTAGCCAATGGTCACCACACCTCCAAGGAAATTCTCTAACTTGAAAAATAGAGGTCAAAATATTGGGAGGGGAAAGCTACTTGTGAAAAACTGTGCAGGGAGATAAAAATTTGAAAGCTATCATTAACATCCTCAGAAGTGGGAGAAGTTACTGTATTTGTTAAATAAAATAATATTCTATCAAAAAGAGAAAAATTATAGAACAAGAGACATTTCTTATAAAGTCAAACTATGAGTGCCAGACTGAAAATTTCAGTAGAAGGGTCAGAAGACAAAGCTAGGGAAATCACCTAGACTGAAAAGTCAAAGACATAGAGGATATAATAGAAAAGAAACTTTAAAAATTAGCCTGAGGGTCCATTATCTGAATAAGTAAAGTTTCAGAAAAAAAGAACATAGAAATGGAAGAGAGGAAAACACAGGAAATAATTCCAAAAACTTTCCAATACTGAAGGACATGAGTTTCTAATCTGAAGGGGTACATTAAATACCCAGCAGTGTATAGATAAAAACAAATCCATACTAAAATTTATCATCATGGATTTTCAGAACAATAGGAATAAGAAACAATCTCAAAAGTTTCCAAAGGGGGGAAAAAGAGGTTACTCTGAAAATCAGGATGATGACAGATTTCTTATAACCTCACCAAGAACAAAAACATAACGGAGGAATGACTTCAGAGCTCTGTAGAAAAATCACTTCCAGCCAAGAAGCTGCTAGAGAAGGTATTCACCCAAAATTAGAAGGTAAACCCAAAGATGGGAAGACAAGGAGTCTGGGCAATACGAGAATCAACCCATGAAAGGGCCAAAGGAATCTCAGTGATGAGGGTGAGTGGCAGTCCAAGAAGGAAAGCTGTGCACTCAGCCCAGAAAGAAAATAGTACAGACAGGAAGAGCTTAGAAGGACACAGGAAAGAAGACCAAAAGGATGGGCTCATTGGAATACCTGATGCGGGTGAATGTACTGAGAGGATATTTAAACAACTGAGGGGAGAGTTTGGGGTGAATTTGAAACTACAGCCATCTCTCTCTCTCTCTCTCTCTCTCTCTCTCTCTCTCTCTCTCTCTCTCTCTCTCTCTGTGTGTGTGTGTGTGTGTGTGTGTGTGTGTGTCTTTTGCCATTCTAGGACACAGTAAAAAGGCAAACCAGAAAGGGGCCATCACCAGGAACCCTTCAATTCTCCTGGCACCGTGATCTTGGACTTCCTACCCTCCAGAACTACAAGAAATAAATGTCTATTGTTTAAGCCACCCAGGCTATGGTGTTTTGTGATGGTAGCCCAAACAGACTAAAACAACCCCTAAAATTATGTAAGTGCATAATTTTGATGAATGAGAAAACCAAATTTTAAAGAGATCACGCATCAACAATAAATTAAAAGAATGCTTCAAATTTGGCTTCCTTTTGTCATGTGCATACATAGAGACACAGCACCATTTGGGCAATATGTTTTGAGATGCATCTAAATGCATGCAAATATTTCAGGGAAGTGTTAATGATGGCCTGGACCAATCTGTCTTTTGTAAATAGCTCTCAGGAAAGTGTACTAATTAGAGCCAGGATAGGCAGATGATACAACAGCTCATCCATCAACAGCTTGTTGCTCATCTATTGAATATATAGCAATAGATAATCAACATTCTGTGTGGGGGTAAACAACCAAGTGTAAGCTATTCTGGCACTAAAAATAAAGATTTTATTATTCAAAGAAAGATATGGAGCCTAAGCTTTGGTAAAGTTAAATGGCAGTATGAATTTATAAGTAACATTTTATTACAAAGTAAAGTGATGTCACAAGATAATGCATGACTTTTGCTAAATATATGCCACAAAACACAGATATGGTATTGTTTAGCAGGGAAAAAAATCATTATCCACAGAGAGGACCTCAGAGGAAGGAGATTAGAAGCAGGTTTTGAGAGATAGGCTGGGCTCGAATGGATGAGGGGAAGGAGGGACTCCAAAACGGATCCAGGAACAGCAAAATGTGGCCTCAGTCCCATCATGAAATCGTAGGGTCTAGAGACAAGGCATTGGGATGAGAGTCTGCTAACCAACCTGCAGAAGCGAAGGTTAAGCTGGGCCCAAGGAAAACCACTTATTCATAAAAAAGTGATCCAATTACCCACAACGAGGCCAAGAACCCAGTCAGGTGTTTGGTTGGGAGGTGTCTCTGTCATCTTATGATATCAAAAAACCCCAGGATGGTTTCTGGCCTGTGTTACAGGCCCAAGTTCCCTGTAAACAGCAGTTACTTCTTAGCAAAGTCATTAATTGGGGGGCATTTCCTTAATTATTATGAGTAATAAAAATATATTCGTGGACTTCTGTGCTTTGATGAAAGCATCAGGGTGTGATCTCTTGGGAAGGCTGTTCTCCATGGGAATATAAATGCATGAGGCTTACATTTTTATAAAGTTCAAACACACTACCTTGTAAGTGGATGAAATAAACTGAAGTGACATCAGTTTAGAAAAAATAAATAAGATAGACATGCACATTAGCAAAAATTAGTGTTCTGACATTTATGTAGCACTCAGATCCCACAATGAAAAATATCGAGGTCAGTGGGAAGTCAGGAGCACTTTCTATGCATAGCTATCACTAAAAATAGTGCATACATGATAGTCACTAAAAAAAAATAAAAATAAATAAAAATAAACCTTCTGATTTGATTTGTAAGTAATTAAGAGAGAACTGGGGCCAGATATAAGAAGACAGAAGTCATGTCATGAAGCAAGGCTGTGACCAGTTTATATCGTTCTGGAAGAGGAGGTAGCTATACCTACCAGTGCCCAGAAGAGGGCAGACAAGAGCTGCTCAGGTGGACTCTTCCTTGGAAGAACGCCCCCGGTGGAATCAGTTCTCCCCCACTCCCCACCTGCACAGACAAAGGCAGAATCAGCCCAGAGCTGATTGGTGGAGGAGGTGGGTGAAGGGAGAAGCAATGACGGGTAACATGGACTAAAGTCAGCCAAATCAAATGAAGAACCAGACCAAAAGGAATCACGGAAAAGCCAGAGAATGGAACATCAAGACAGACAGCAACCAGAGGTCAAATGGATCTAGGCTGAGGAACCCCAGAGCTCTGATCATGCCACGCCCTACCCTGCTCAAAATCTTTCAAGGGATCCCTATTTCCATAAAACAAGCCCAAACTTCTTAGCCTAACATTCAAGGTCCACCTACAACCTATCCCTAACTCACCTTAAGAATCTTAAGATTCCAACCAAAGCACTTTTGAGAGGCCACCATGAGGAGACAGGCAGCAATACACAGTGACAGGTACTACCGTGAGGGTAAGCAAGAGAATTAATGGGGCAGAGAGAAGGGCAGCTAAGTCAGGCTATCAGAGAAGACTTCCCGGAGGAGCTGACAGTCCCACCGAAATGTCTTCCTCTCTCCTCTCCACGCATCTAACCCTTCAGTGCCTGCTGGAGAGCCATCTGCTGTCTGCTTGCCTACCTTCCCCACCTCCCTCCTGGTAAAAGTACCCCTCTCCTTTACACACTGCTCACTACTCTCCTTTCCAGGTGGGCTTAGGTGATACAGTCCTGGCCAATCATATTATTTCATCCATTTGTCCTCGGCGGTTGGTTCGAAGAGTATCCTCCAAACCAATCAGATTTCTTCCCTGGAGTTACTGTTTTCCTCCCATTTGGAGTCAAAGGGTGTAGCTCTCTCTTCTCCCTGGATTTAAAGCTGTTAGCGTGGACTCCAGAACTGCTGATACCGTGCCCCTGCCCCTTCTAGTATTCTGAGAAAATACACTGGAGAGAAAGAAACAGAGAAACTTGACACTATGCAAATCCCAGTACAGTCGCACTGAATCAGGGCTAGGCCTGTGTTTAATGAAGCCCAACTCCAGGATCTAAAGACTGGCAGGTGAGATCTGGTTGGCTGGCTCCATGAAAACAGCAAAGACCCAGCCTCCTCCTACCATTTGGCTCCACCACCTCATCACCTAGGTCTCTTTCTCTTCTCCCAAGATGACTGCTGTATCTCTGTGTATCATATCCACATTCCAGACAAGGACAAATGTGTCCCCTTTTGTCCAGAAGTTCCATCCTGTATACTTCTGTTTATATCTCAATGTTCAGAAGAGAGTCACATGGCCACCCCTAGCTGCAAGGGAGTCAGGAGAGCTGAGTGTTTTTAATTGGGCACATAGAGAAAATGGGAAGGCAACTGGTGGCATCTGCCACAACTCCAAAACTTTCTGGTCTGTAAAAGTCTACAAAGCCTCCTTTTTTGCAGAAGCTAGCTTGAGGTAGCTGCTTATAACTTTTCGGTGAAAAATGAGCCATGACTAATATACCTGCGAAATGCCATCACTACCACCTGATCCAACTACAGCAGAATAGTCTCACCTTCAACTTCCGGTTACAGTCTGTGCTTTTTCCATAGCAGCCTGAAGAAGGGCAATCACAGGGGCAGAGGTAACCTCTTAGTCAACCAGCGCACGCAGAAGGACCCTGCCAGTGTGACTCCTGGAATCTAACTCCCCTCTGCCCCACTGTCTCCCTGTGGAGAACTAAAACACTTAAATATGCTACACCACATCCACACGATGGGACGTTGTGCAGCAAAAAAAGAGAATGGGGGAGCTCTGTCTGTATGGATATGAAACAATTTTCGAAAAGGCATTACTAAGGGGGAGAAAGCCAAGTACAAAACAGTATGTATAAGAGATGATTGTTTACGTTAAAAGGAGTAAAAAACAACATATATACATATTTGTACCTGCCTAAAAGACCTCATATAATACAAGAAACTAACACTGTTGGCTGCTTCCAAGGTGATGAACAGAGAGGCTGGAGACGGGAGGGAGGCATTTTTCCCTACATCCTCTGCCAGGGATGTCCAACCTTTTGGCATGTCTGGGCCACACTGGAAGAAGAAGAGTTGTCCTGGGCCACACATTAAATACATTGTGACATGTAATCACCCAAAAAAATCTTATAATGTTTTAAGTAAATTTATGATTATGTGTTGGGAGGCATTCATAGCATCCTGGGCCTCATGTGGCCCACGGGCTGCGGGTTGGACACCCCTGCAAAACCTTTTGAATTTTGGACCTTATGAAACCCACGTGAACCCATTTGCATCCATCTGGATCCTGTGAACCTCTTTCAAAAAAGAATAGAAATACATTTCTTGACGTAAACCCATTTGTGGTCTGCGGTGGTATGCCTGGCTTTTTGTTTTGTTTTTCTAGGCAGAACAACAGGAAGGGTAAAATTGGCTTTTCTGGGAAGAAAAGAGAAAAAAGAAAAGAAAATTAATGTCCATGGAAGAATAAAATAAAAATAATGTGTTTTTATTAATGGCTGCTTTTCTCATGTTATTCTCAAAGCATTTCCAGACCTCAGCTCATTCATCCTCATTCATTCCCACTCTTTCTCTCCCTCTCTCTCCCTCTCCCGCCCCCCTCTTTATCCCCACCCCCACCCACCCCCCTTTCCCCTACAAGATGTGCAGAAACGGATCTTATCCCGCAGCTCAGGAGCAGCCTGAAGAGCCGAGTCTCCAAGCCTGGCCTGCTCCTCCTTCCTGGGAACAGGCCGCCATGCCTTTGCTCAGGCCAATGCCCGTGCCCTGAATTCCCCCCGCCCCCTTTCTTCTTCTCCTTATTCCCAGAAGCCATTCCAGCACGCCTACTCTATTGAAAATAGCTGTTTCTTCCTTTAGACCGGGGTTGGCAAACTTGGTCTGTAAAGGGCCAGATAGTAAATAGTTTACGCTTTGAAGTCCATCCAGCCTCCCCTGCAACTGCTCAACTCTACCATTAGGGGGCGAAAGCAGCCACAAACAACACAGAAACAAGGGAGCACGCCATGGGCCAGTACAATTTTATTGACAAAAGTAGGTGGTGGGAGGGATGTAACCCCTCATTTGGACTCTAGAAAATTTGTCGTCAGCTAGCAGCATGCTCTGTGTCACATTATCAATTACTGTCTTCCCCAGAAGCAAACTCCTTGAGAATAAAGACCGCCTTTCAGTCACCTTTCAATCCCAATCCACCAGACTGAAAATCCACAGAAATGGCCCAAGGTCACTCCACCCATTTGCCTAGGAGAGAAATGGATGAAAGCCTCCCTTCTGGGAGCATGTCTGTCACCCCCAACACCAGTCCTTACACCCCATTTATCCCCCAAGGGCCCTGAAAAGCAATGCCCCTGTCTGTCCCATTCTCCTGTTCTCTGCAGAGAAACTCTATCAGCCCTTACCTAAATGTTTGGTAGAGTGCCCGGACAGACAGGGGAACTGTCGCTTTGTGGTCTAACAATACTTTCTTGTTGCTGTAGCTTTCTGGCATACCTTCCCTCTTCAGGGGTAGCAAACTCACCTTTATTGAACAGCCACATATGCCATTCAAAGGAAGAGGAGAAGATTTTTTACTTTTCACTGAATAATCTTTGGTACAGATTGAATTTTTTACTATGTATATTATTGTTTTCAGTTTATAAATATATTAGAAAGAACCACTGAAGTTATTGGATATGTCATTTTTTAAATGTATATTTCACTTGTGAGGTCTTTCTGAATTATGATGATTACGGACTTTTAACAAGTATTTGTCAGCTGGCTAAGTCTAGAGAAAAACAAATAGTTTTTGTTTTGAGTTTAGAAATCACAGAGGCTTATTAAATAATCTTGCTCTCACTTCCTAAGATTCCTTTCTGCACTAACATTTCTATGCTTCCAAAGTCAGGGCCTTCTGTGTCCTGAGACTTGGAAACCCAAAAAGGAGCCAGTCTTTCCTTGGCCCCTGCGCACCACTGCTCCACCAGACTCATATCACTGCCTCCTGCTCAGGAAGGACAAGTCTAGAAAACAATGAACTATTTCAGTATTTCAGCGGTGGAACTCCCTGGTCACTCCAGCCATGCAGAACTGCTGTTCCTCCGTCTCCCAGAAGGGGGAGCAGCAGTTTCCTCTGTCAGCCCCAGGGTCCTCTCCGGTCTCCAGTGATTCCTGCAGGTCCCTGGGCTAGGACACTCTCCTCAGAGTTTCGATACCCACTGCCCCTCCGCGGTGGAAGGTTGTCCAAGCTTCCTGATGCCGCGGAAAGTGCAGAGTGAAGTCCCACTGAAGAAGCTAGCTGGGCCTCCCGCCATGACTGCCGCCCGCCCCAGAAGTCTTGAGGAAAACAAGTGAAATGTGTATTTGGACACAGAAGCAATGAGTGAAACTGCCACCCCCTCTCCTTAGAGGCACTGAGCTTTGTTCCCTGATTTGGTTGCCTCTTCCTGTACCTCCCACCCACATTCTAGGGTCTGCAGGTGACTATTAAGCACCTGAAAAGTGATTAGTGTAATGAACTGAATTTTTAATTTTATTTTAATTAATCTAAATTTAAAAATAGATATTGAATTCAGTTATTGGAAAACTTCAAGTCTGTTAGGAACAACGTGGGCAGGCGAATCTATTTTTTCCACTGCAAATTTTGTAAAATCAAAATACACATCAAGTATTTTCAATGAAAATTTAGAATCCAGAATGAAATGTGCTTTAAGTATAAAATACATGTCGGATTTTGAGCATTCAGTATACACAGAGAAAGAAAAAGAATGTGAAATGTCTCTTTCATAATGGTTTGTATTGATTACAGGTGAAAAAGATAGTATTTTTGATGTCTTGGGTTAAATAAAGACATAGGGAGGAGCCATATTTTACAAGACTAGCCTATGCACATCCGGAAACTTAAAACAAGCTGGAGAGGCAGAGAGAGGAGTTGGTGTTAGATGAGGATCTGAGGAAAGAGCTGTCATGTCTAGCCTTCCATTCCCATGGGGGAGGGGCTCTGTCTTCTCAATCAGATCCAAGGCAAAGGGACTTCTTAGAAGGCTTGAGGCAAGTTCCTTGGAATGTGGGCGGGTCAGGATGTTGACGTCTCACTCACGGATGGGTTGCCCCCAGGGTGGAGGAGCTGAGGCTCTGTTGAAGGTGGCTGGCTTTTCCCAAATAGTTCAGAAAGTTTCCCGTGACACAGGACTGGTGTAAGAGGTGTGCCGTCAGACCCTGGGCTGAGGGAGAAATCGTGCAGGAACCATCGGAAGGGACACACGCTTCCCGCCAAGCCGAGTGCTGATGTCCACCAGGAACAGGGAGGGGCCAGCAGCCAAGGACCCACCGAGGACCCCCAGAAGACAGTGCGTCAACTGTCAAAACCCAGACAATGGCTAGAACAACCCCAGTCCACTAAGCCTTCCCTGCTCCTTTCCTCGCCTCTCCTCCTTCTCAGTTCTGGAGGAATGAGAGAGAGCCCTGGGAGCGTGCGAGGAAAACAGAGTCAGCAGGGAAGACAGACAGACACAACAGCCCTACCCGCTTCTCACTCAGGAGCCAGCCCAACACCACAAGCTGGGAGAGAAGAAATTACCATTGTTCATGAAGATTGGAGAGTCTGAGTCCTTACTGTGGAGTAAACATTTTAATTACCAAATGGAGACTGGGTTTTTTAAAAAGTGACTGGGTGGCTCTTTCTCAGAAAAAAGTGACAACAGAAGTCCTGGGACTCAGCCCAAACTTATTGAGAAGCAACCTAAAATCTACCAAACCATTTCCATAGAACAGCAGAGACCATGAATCCCATTCATTTCTTCTGTGTCCCATACATCCCTACTGGTCCAATATGACGGTGCCATATATACATAATTGCAGAGACTGGGATCATACTCTGTAAGGCATTCAAATCTGTTTTTTCCTCAAGACTAATAAGCCGTGAAGTTTTTCCCTTGGAAGAAAATATTCATCTACAAGTTGAACATCCCACCATATGGACATGTATAATTTATTTATCCAATATCTATCCAATGTTTTCTCTTGCTAAAATCAAATATCCTATGCATAAATCTTTGTACACATACTTGATCTCTTCCTAAAGCTAAATTCCAAGGAGCAGAGTTGCTGGATTAGCAGGCGGAAATTTTTAAGGGTTCTTATCTCTATCATCAAAGAGGTGCGGGGTCCAAAAGCGCATTCGCACTGGGTGGGATCGAGTTGTCCAGACCAGCCCTCCAGGGGCTGGGAGAGCAGCATCTCTCAGGTGAGTGGGGAAACGCTGAACGGGGGTGTTCCCACGCACGGGCGTGTAAGGGGAGTGAGCATCATACCGAAACAAGCCCATTCTTTTTACTGTTTTTACTATAAAACACACACAGAATTCATTGTGCATAACACTTATGTAGCACCTCGTTTCCCAGGTCCCTTGCAGGATTGATCTCTTGGCGAAGCAGGAGGGCGCATGGTTGAAAGCACAGATTCTGGAGTTAGATGGGTTGGCCTTGGCCCTTCCACCTTCTGAACATATTACAAAAGCAAGTGCTACTTTACCCCTGCGTCCTGAGTTTTCTCATTCACAAGCTTTCTGTGTGGCTAGATTGTGCCCCAAAATTCATATGTTGAAGTCCCAACCCCTGGTTCCCCAGAATGTGATTGTATTTAGAGACTGGTGTTTAAAGAGGTAATTCAGTAAAAATCAGGTCTTTAGAGTGGGTCTTCATCCATCAAGACCAGGGTCCTTAGAAGTGGAAGAGGTTAGGGGGCAGACACACACAGAACCAAGACCGCCTGAGGAGACACCATCTCCTAGCCAATGAGAGAGGCTTCCAGAATGGTGAGAAAATAAATTTCTAGCGTGTAGGCCACCTAGTCTGTGATACTTTGTGATGGCAGCCTGAGCTAAGTAATATACTTCCCAAATTAAAGTAATTCCTGAAAGTGCTGAACAATACCCCTAGAATTCAGTAAGTGCTCAATAAATGGTGTCGTTTGTTGTCATTTTCCGTGCTTATCTTTAACAGAAAGCCTGAAGCCAGCTCAGCTAAATTAGTGGTTCTCAACTGAGAGACTTGGCCACCCAAGAGATACTTGGCAATGTCTAGGGATATTTTTGGTTGTCACAAATTGGAGAGTGGGGTGCCACCAGCATCTAGTGGAGAGACAGTAGGGATGCTTCTAAACTTCTATGCACAGGACAGCCTGTCCCCACAATATACACACACACACATCCATCCCCCAAAATGTCAGCATTGCTCAGGTGGAGAAGCCCTGAGCTAAACCGACACAGGCATTCATCTGAGCCCCAGCTTTCATATCCTGATGAGCCCCACACCCCTGTTTTGCAGAATTCCACTTTTGTGTGACATTTCCCTCGCTCAGAGGTCACGTGGTATGCCAAACGGGCAGGCTTGACCATACCCCGATCTGGAAAGAGAGAGGAATCTATTTACCAGGTATATTAGCAGGTTCCTACGACAACGACGTGGCCATACCAATCTGCGAGGCAAACAAAATCAGAACTTACTTGTTGTTCATAGCTCTGAGAGGTGGCTGGGGTGTTTCTGCTTCAGGCTGTGGGTCAGGTTCAGGTCTGCCCCATGCATTTCCTTCTGAAGCCCAGGCTGAAGGAACCGCAAGAACTAGGCACGTTCTTGCCATCGTGGAAGCCCACAGAGGGGTGAGCAGAAACAGTGGTGCCCCCTAAGGCTCAGAACTGTCCCTTCAGCCTACAGTCCACTGGCCCAACCCATTTGGGTTCCTTTTACCTACAGCACAAAGTCCAAATGCCTTAGACAGCCTTCCAATCTTTATTGGAATCAAATAGACTACAACAGGTCATCATTTTTTAAGCCTTTTGCAGGACAACAAAGGCCTTCATTGTCCATCTCTGCCATCTCTTCAGTTTACTGTAGCTATATACTTGCAGCTCCCAAATGGGTCCTTCCTACCATTCCACACGAACACACGAACAGGGCTAATTGCAGATGCTACCAATCCTCCTGCCCCTCCCAACCAGACTGCCTTTTCCCCATCCACACTTGAAGAATTCCTGTCATTCTCCAAGTCCTAGTTCATGTGTCTCCTTGGCTGCCAAGCTCCCCAGCCCAACCAGAGCTAAGTTTTTGCTCTATCACTCTACACAGAATCATCAGTCAGATCATGTCGCACACATCCTTGTCTCTGCACACTTCAGGAGCACTGTCAGGGCCAAACACTGCCCTCTTCATTTTCCGGTCCCTACCACCTAAGTACTCACGGCTTTTTGAATTAATGAGTCAGCAAGTGAATGAATGATTCCGTTTATGAATAAATGAATGATGTGTTCCATTTCCAGTATGCACGCTTCTCATTAGTTTACTCAGCTAGTTGTCTCCCAAGAGCCATTCTCCCTTTCTTCCTTATAACTAAAACCTAAATTTTAGGCTGAGAACAGTATCATTCATTTCTCAACCTCCCTTGCAGTGAGAAAGTAAGTTCTAGACAGTGATACATAAGCAGAAACGTTGTATGGGATATCCTACATGGCTTCTTAACAGGGACAAAACAGATCTTCTTCCAATCCTCTTCCCTTTTGCTTGGAATCTAGATGCAATGGCAGAAGCTTTAGCAGCCACCTTGGGCCATAAAGATGAAAGGTACACATGGCAGGTCAGACAGGTAGAAGGCTTGTGGGTCTCTGATAATTCATGGAACTGCCTTAGCAGCCCTGCACTTTTCACCTCCAAAGCCTTTTTACATGAGACAATAAACTCTTGTACATTTTAGCCACTGTAGCTGAACTTCTTATTTATAAGCAAACTAACTAAACAAACTGAAGCATACTTCAAGGGTTCCCTGCGTCCTCGGGGGGTGAACGCACCTTCATCTCGGTGTGGTATACATTCACTTTCGGATCAGTGGTTCTGGCATTCCCTACACAGTCTTAAAGGACTAGAGAAAAAGAAAAAAAAGCCTCTTCCCTCAAGCTCAGCCTTTGCCTTACAGCTGCTAACCTCCTTCTGCTGAAAACAAAGGGGGAAGATATAAAGTTTTGCCGCTAAAGAAGTGCCAGGAAATTTTTATAAATTCATTTACCACCACTACTGCCACCACCCCCGCCCCACCAACCACAGACACATTCTGTCGCCTTTTCCCTGAGCAACACTAATATTTTTTACTTTGAAACCAAAGTCCTTGTACACCGCCGTTATCCTCCACTGCTTCTCCAAACACCTCGCCAGTCCACACGGGGGGCCACTCTTCACCCCGCCCCCCCCAGACCTCAGCACCCTCAGCCAGCCTTCACCCACTTTGCCTGTTTGCTGTGCCTCAGCCTCCTCTGGCTGCCATCCAACTCCACGCGCAGTTCCCCAAGTTATCGAGCCCCAACACTCTCTACCAGACCCCACTCGTCAAGTCCTTAAGGCACTTGCTCTAATTCCCTTTATCTCCACCTGCCTCGCACTAATCCAGTATCTCTGTAGATCAATCAGGCTTCCAAAAAGAGGTCTTTTCTTCCATTGCCCAATCTCCCCATGGCCAGTTGCCTCACAGAGTCATCACATGGGGCAGAGAGCAGAGACTTCATCCAGAGCAGTGGTTTTCAGAGTATTTCTAGCCGAATATGCAAAGCAGATAAAGGTTAGGGCTTCTCAAAATGGAAGGAAGTTTGGAGGGAACCCAGAGATCTTCCACCCTCACTCTCCACCCCTCAGCAGTTTTAAGGGACCCCTTGGAGACCCAAGTCCCTAAGTCTGACCTCTGCCCTTCTCCTTCCTCCTGCCACAGTGTGTAATGTACTCCCTTGGCATTTGCATGAAACATCACCTTCCCCAGTCAGGTTCCTAAACAAAAGTGGCCTCTCCTGAGAGGCCTCTCCTGGCCACTTATCTGAAGTAGCCCCTATTCCAAGCTCTTCTTTCAGGTCGCATCAGCCTTGTGTTAGTCCAGGTCCTCTAGTGATGAGATGCAGAATGTGATCAGGGGAAACATGAGTGTGTACAAGGCGGGAACTGGGATAGACTGGGAGGGCTGGTAGGATGGAGGGAATGTCAGCTCCAGAGTGAAGGTGGGAGGGAGGGAAGGACAGAGGGAGAGATGGGGAGGGGGAGAGGAAGGAGGAGAGGGAGGAGGAGGGAATGGGGGAAAGAGAAAG